>JASANA010001436.1:0-58799 GCA_030248095.1 Ptycholaimellus sp. GST1_10 | reverse complement strand
AGGTGAGAAGAAGGGGATAGACATCTTTTGGAGTATTAAAAACAGTGGAGAAATAACAAACATCATCAGAACAGGGAAGGGAAAACCGAATCACAACATGTGTACCGCAGACTTTAGTACACTATTCACGGCATTGGAACATGATCTAGTGCTAACAAAATTAGGAGAAATAGTTAGCATTATCTTTCGAAAAAACAAGTACATAACAAAAGGAAAATATGGCTATATGCACAACAATGAGGACAGACACAACATAAGCTTAGGAGAACAGGAGGTAAAAACTATGCTAGAGATAGTAGTCAATGAGGCGTATGTGACGTATGCAGGAGTCATATTCAGACGGACAAAAGGGATAGCAATGGGGACTAGCTGTAGCCCCCTTGTGGCTGATCTGGTACTGTCAAAACTCGAGTTTGATTATCTATCTAAACCAGAGAATTTCCACATATCCAAAAAACTGAAAGGGACCCGAAGATATATTGACGATATCTTAACATTCGATGGCATATCACTGAAAACAGCTGCCTCTTCCATGTATCCGAAATCGCTGCCTCTGGGATATGACTATCCAAAAAATGGAACACTTCCATTCTTAGATCTTTCACTGAACACAGAAGATACAGGGAGAACTATATATGACAAAAGGAGAGCATTTAATTTCCATGTCATCACAATGCCTGAGAAATCAAGCAATCAGCCAATAGAATTAGGTTTAAACACTTTCTACAGCCAAATAATACGGTTTTGTCGCATATGCACCGAGTGGGACGAACTAAAACACAACACCAGCAAACTAGTCAAAAATATGCTAGGCAAGGGCTACACACGAGCAGAACTTACAAACATTATTAAGAGACTAAATGAAACATATCCAAATATTCTGACTACAACAGATAATGGAGGATTCAGGCAGTTCAAACGTATCATTTACAATAATTAATAATTATTATTTTTAGATTCATTCAGGAGCTTAAGGCCAGAAGACGAACGAGAAGATTAGATCTACACGACAGGGGAGAGGGGTACACAAGCCAAGGGCGAGCAACGACGGCGAGCGATTCAGTGCGCAGGGAAAGAGCACAGTTCAACATATTCGTTTGAAGGTAGAGGATGAGCTTTTCGATTTCCCCTGCGCCACTCGATTTGATGTGATGGGCATGCGCTAACTGTGCCTTACAGATCAAGAAGCCACATCACCGGAGCAAGATTAGGATTCCATTCATCTACCATTGATTTCCATTCCGTTCACCTCTAAAGTTGATACAAATAGATTCTAAAAATCTTATTTCGATGCGCAATATAGCGAATTTTCCATTTTTGGGCCTTGATCAAAATAAACAAATGTATGACGAATGGAATTTCTATATTCATTAAGAAATATGAAAAATAACCAGTAAGAAAAATATGTCACAAAATCAACTCTTAATTACCAAAGAATATTCGAACCTAGCTTGATACTAACATCCTTATTAAATCACGTCACGGCTTCTGCGCCCCCTTCCCCCCTTCGCTGTTGAGCATTCATTTGCGACGGAAGGTTCGCTGCTGGGTATCTCAGGGAGCTGGGAGGAAGACAGACGCTCTCCTTCCTGTCCCAGCCTCACGTCACGGCTTCTGCGCCCCCTTCCCCCCTTCGCTGTTGAGCATTCATTTGCGACGGAAGGTTCGCTGCTGGGTATCTCAGGGAGCTGGGAGGAAGACAGACGCTCTCCTTCCTGTCCCAGCCTCACGTCACGGCTTCTGCGCCCCCTTCCCCCCTTCGCTGTTGAGCATTCATTTGCGACGGAAGGTTCGCTGCTGGGTATCTCAGGGAGCTGGGAGGAAGACAGACGCTCTCCTTCCTGTCCCAGCCTCACGTCACGGCTTCTGCGCCCCCTTCCCCCCTTCGCTGTTGAGCATTCATTTGCGACGGAAGGTTCGCTGCTGGGTATCTCAGGGAGCTGGGAGGAAGACAGACGCTCTCCTTCCTGTCCCAGCCTCACGTCACGGCTTCTGCGCCCCCTTCCCCCCTTCGCTGTTGAGCATTCATTTGCGACGGAAGGTTCGCTGCTGGGTATCTCAGGGAGCTGGGAGGAAGACAGACGCTCTCCTTCCTGTCCCAGCCTCACATCACGGCTTCTGCGCCCCCTTCCCCCCTTCGCTGTTGAGCATTCATTTGCGACGGAAGGTTCGCTGCTGGGTATCTCAGGGAGCTGGGAGGAAGACAGACGCTCTCCTTCCTGTCCCAGCCTCACGTCACGGCTTCTGCGCCCCCTTCCCCCCTTCGCTGTTGAGCATTCATTTGCGACGGAAGGTTCGCTGCTGGGTATCTCAGGGAGCTGGGAGGAAGACAGACGCTCTCCTTCCTGTCCCAGCCTCACGTCACGGCTTCTGCGCCCCCTTCCCCCCTTCGCTGTTGAGCATTCATTTGCGACGGAAGGTTCGCTGCTGGGTATCTCAGGGAGCTGGGAGGAAGACAGACGCTCTCCTTCCTGTCCCAGCCTCACGTCACGGCTTCTGCGCCCCCTTCCCCCCTTCGCTGTTGAGCATTCATTTGCGACGGAAGGTTCGCTGCTGGGTATCTCAGGGAGCTGGGAGGAAGACAGACGCTCTCCTTCCTGTCCCAGCCTCACATCACGGCTTCTGCGCCCCCTTCCCCCCTTCGCTGTTGAGCATTCATTTGCGACGGAAGGTTCGCTGCTGGGTATCTCAGGGAGCTGGGAGGAAGACAGACGCTCTCCTTCCTGTCCCAGCCTCACGTCACGGCTTCTGCGCCCCCTTCCCCCCTTCGCTGTTGAGCATTCATTTGCGACGGAAGGTTCGCTGCTGGGTATCTCAGGGAGCTGGGAGGAAGACAGACGCTCTCCTTCCTGTCCCAGCCTCACGTCACGGCTTCTGCGCCCCCTTCCCCCCTTCGCTGTTGAGCATTCATTTGCGACGGAAGGTTCGCTGCTGGGTATCTCAGGGAGCTGGGAGGAAGACAGACGCTCTCCTTCCTGTCCCAGCCTCACGTCACGGCTTCTGCGCCCCCTTCCCCCCTTCGCTGTTGAGCATTCATTTGCGACGGAAGGTTCGCTGCTGGGTATCTCAGGGAGCTGGGAGGAAGACAGACGCTCTCCTTCCTGTCCCAGCCTCACATCACGGCTTCTGCGCCCCCTTCCCCCCTTCGCTGTTGAGCATTCATTTGCGACGGAAGGTTCGCTGCTGGGTATCTCAGGGAGCTGGGAGGAAGACAGACGCTCTCCTTCCTGTCCCAGCCTCACGTCACGGCTTCTGCGCCCCCTTCCCCCCTTCGCTGTTGAGCATTCATTTGCGACGGAAGGTTCGCTGCTGGGTATCTCAGGGAGCTGGGAGGAAGACAGACGCTCTCCTTCCTGTCCCAGCCTCACGTCACGGCTTCTGCGCCCCCTTCCCCCCTTCGCTGTTGAGCATTCATTTGCGACGGAAGGTTCGCTGCTGGGTATCTCAGGGAGCTGGGAGGAAGACAGACGCTCTCCTTCCTGTCCCAGCCTCACGTCACGGCTTCTGCGCCCCCTTCCCCCCTTCGCTGTTGAGCATTCATTTGCGACGGAAGGTTCGCTGCTGGGTATCTCAGGGAGCTGGGAGGAAGACAGACGCTCTCCTTCCTGTCCCAGCCTCACATCACGGCTTCTGCGCCCCCTTCCCCCCTTCGCTGTTGAGCATTCATTTGCGACGGAAGGTTCGCTGCTGGGTATCTCAGGGAGCTGGGAGGAAGACAGACGCTCTCCTTCCTGTCCCAGCCTCACGTCACGGCTTCTGCGCCCCCTTCCCCCCTTCGCTGTTGAGCATTCATTTGCGACGGAAGGTTCGCTGCTGGGTATCTCAGGGAGCTGGGAGGAAGACAGACGCTCTCCTTCCTGTCCCAGCCTCACGTCACGGCTTCTGCGCCCCCTTCCCCCCTTCGCTGTTGAGCATTCATTTGCGACGGAAGGTTCGCTGCTGGGTATCTCAGGGAGCTGGGAGGAAGACAGACGCTCTCCTTCCTGTCCCAGCCTCACGTCACGGCTTCTGCGCCCCCTTCCCCCCTTCGCTGTTGAGCATTCATTTGCGACGGAAGGTTCGCTGCTGGGTATCTCAGGGAGCTGGGAGGAAGACAGACGCTCTCCTTCCTGTCCCAGCCTCACATCACGGCTTCTGCGCCCCCTTCCCCCCTTCGCTGTTGAGCATTCATTTGCGACGGAAGGTTCGCTGCTGGGTATCTCAGGGAGCTGGGAGGAAGACAGACGCTCTCCTTCCTGTCCCAGCCTCACGTCACGGCTTCTGCGCCCCCTTCCCCCCTTCGCTGTTGAGCATTCATTTGCGACGGAAGGTTCGCTGCTGGGTATCTCAGGGAGCTGGGAGGAAGACAGACGCTCTCCTTCCTGTCCCAGCCTCACGTCACGGCTTCTGCGCCCCCTTCCCCCCTTCGCTGTTGAGCATTCATTTGCGACGGAAGGTTCGCTGCTGGGTATCTCAGGGAGCTGGGAGGAAGACAGACGCTCTCCTTCCTGTCCCAGCCTCACGTCACGGCTTCTGCGCCCCCTTCCCCCCTTCGCTGTTGAGCATTCATTTGCGACGGAAGGTTCGCTGCTGGGTATCTCAGGGAGCTGGGAGGAAGACAGACGCTCTCCTTCCTGTCCCAGCCTCACGTCACGGCTTCTGCGCCCCCTTCCCCCCTTCGCTGTTGAGCATTCATTTGCGACGGAAGGTTCGCTGCTGGGTATCTCAGGGAGCTGGGAGGAAGACAGACGCTCTCCTTCCTGTCCCAGCCTCACGTCACGGCTTCTGCGCCCCCTTCCCCCCTTCGCTGTTGAGCATTCATTTGCGACGGAAGGTTCGCTGCTGGGTATCTCAGGGAGCTGGGAGGAAGACAGACGCTCTCCTTCCTGTCCCAGCCTCACGTCACGGCTTCTGCGCCCCCTTCCCCCCTTCGCTGTTGAGCATTCATTTGCGATGGAAGGTTCGCTGCTGGGTATCTCAGGGAGCTGGGAGGAAGACAGACGCTCTCCTTCCTGTCCCAGCCTCACGTCACGGCTTCTGCGCCCCCTTCCCCCCTTCGCTGTTGAGCATTCATTTGCGACGGAAGGTTTGCTGCTGGGTATCTCAGGGAGCTGGGAGGAAGACAGACGCTCTCCTTCCTGTCCCAGCCTCACGTCACGGCTTCTGCGCCCCCTTCCCCCCTTCGCTGTTGAGCATTCATTTGCGACGGAAGGTTCGCTGCTGGGTATCTCAGGGAGCTGGGAGGAAGACAGACGCTCTCCTTCCTGTCCCAGCCTCACGTCACGGCTTCTGCGCCCCCTTCCCCCCTTCGCTGTTGAGCATTCATTTGCGACGGAAGGTTCGCTGCTGGGTATCTCAGGGAGCTGGGAGGAAGACAGACGCTCTCCTTCCTGTCCCAGCCTCACGTCACGGCTTCTGCGCCCCCTTCCCCCTTCGCTGTTGAGCATTCATTTGCGACGGAAGGTTCGCTGCTGGGTATCTCAGGGAGCTGGGAGGAAGACAGACGCTCTCCTTCCTGTCCCAGCCTCACGTCACGGCTTCTGCGCCCCCTTCCCCCCTTCGCTGTTGAGCATTCATTTGCGACGGAAGGTTCGCTGCTGGGTATCTCAGTGAGCTGGGAGGAAGACAGACGCTCTCCTTCCTGTCCCAGCCTCACGTCACGGCTTCTGCGCCCCCTTCCCCCCTTCGCTGTTGAGCATTCATTTGCGACGGAAGGTTCGCTGCTGGGTATCTCAGGGAGCTGGGAGGAAGACAGACGCTCTCCTTCCTGTCCCAGCCTCACGTCACGGCTTCTGCGCCCCCTTCCCCCCTTCGCTGTTGAGCATTCATTTGCGACGGAAGGTTCGCTGCTGGGTATCTCAGGGAGCTGGGAGGAAGACAGACGCTCTCCTTCCTGTCCCAGCCTCACGTCACGGCTTCTGCGCCCCCTTCCCCCCTTCGCTGTTGAACATTCATTTGCGACGGAAGGTTCGCTGCTGGGTATCTCAGGGAGCTGGGAGGAAGACAGACGCTCTCCTTCCTGTCCCAGCCTCACGTCACGGCTTCTGCGCCCCCTTCCCCCCTTCGCTGTTGAGCATTCATTTGCGACGGAAGGTTCGCTGCTGGGTATCTCAGGGAGCTGGGAGGAAGACAGACGCTCTCCTTCCTGTCCCAGCCTCACGTCACGGCTTCTGCGCCCCCTTCCCCCCTTCGCTGTTGAGCATTCATTTGCGACGGAAGGTTCGCTGCTGGGTATCTCAGGGAGCTGGGAGGAAGACAGACGCTCTCCTTCCTGTCCCAGCCTCACGTCACGGCTTCTGCGCCCCCTTCCCCCCTTCGCTGTTGAGCATTCATTTGCGACGGAAGGTTCGCTGCTGGGTATCTCAGGGAGCTGGGAGGAAGACAGACGCTCTCCTTCCTGTCCCAGCCTCACGTCACGGCTTCTGCGCCCCCTTCCCCCCTTCGCTGTTGAGCATTCATTTGCGACGGAAGGTTCGCTGCTGGGTATCTCAGGGAGCTGGGAGGAAGACAGACGCTCTCCTTCCTGTCCCAGCCTCACGTCACGGCTTCTGCGCCCCCTTCCCCCCTTCGCTGTTGAGCATTCATTTGCAACGGAAGATTCGCTGCTGGGTATCTCAGGGAGCTGGGAGGAAGACAGACGCTCTCCTTCCTGTCCCAGCCTCACGTCACGGCTTCTGCGCCCCCTTCCCCCCTTCGCTGTTGAGCATTCATTTGCGACGGAAGGTTCGCTGCTGGGTATCTCAGGGAGCTGGGAGGAAGACAGACGCTCTCCTTCCTGTCCCAGCCTCACGTCACGGCTTCTGCGCCCCCTTCCCCCTTGCTGTTGAGCATTCATTTGCGACGGAAGGTTCGCTGCTGGGTATCTCAGGGAGCTGGGAGGAAGACAGACGCTCTCCTTCCTGTCCCAGCCTCACGTCACTGCTTCTGCGCCCCCTTCCCCCCTTCGCTGTTGAGCATTCATTTGCGACGGAAGGTTCGCTGCTGGGTATCTCAGGGAGCTGGGAGGAAGACAGACGCTCTCCTTCCTGTCCCAGCCTCACGTCACGGCTTCTGCGCCCCCTTCCCCCTTCGCTGTTGAGCATTCATTTGCGACGGAAGGTTCGCTGCTGGGTATCTCAGGGAGCTGGGAGGAAGACAGACGCTCTCCTTCCTGTCCCAGCCTCACGTCACGGCTTCTGCGCCCCCTTCCCCCTTTGCTGTTGAGCATTCATTTGCGACGGAAGGTTCGCTGCTGGGTATCTCAGGGAGCTGGGAGGAAGACAGACGCTCTCCTTTCTGTCCGAGACTCTCGTAAAGGCTTCTGCTCTTCCGTTCGCCCTTCGCTCTTTAGAATTGATTTGCGACGGAAGGTTCGCTGCTGGGTATCTCAGGGAGCTGGGAGGAAGACAGACGCTCTCCTTCCTGTCCCAGCCTCACGTCACGGCTTCTGCGCCCCCTTCCCCCTTCGCTGTTGAGCATTCATTTGCGACGGAAGGTTCGCTGCTGGGTATCTCAGGGAGCTGGGAGGAAGACAGACGCTCTCCTTCCTGTCCCAGCCTCACGTCACGGCTTCTGCGCCCCCTTACCCCCTTCGCTGTTGAGCATTCATTTGCGACGGAAGGTTTGCTGCTGGGTATCTCAGGGAGCTGGGAGGAAGACAGACGCTCTCCTTCCTGTCCCAGCCTCACGTCACGGCTTCTGCGCCCCCTTCCCCCTTCGCTGTTGAGCATTCATTTGCGATGGAAGGTTCGCTGCTGGGTATCTCAGGGAGCTGGGAGGAAGACAGACGCTCTCCTTCCTGTCCCAGCCTCACGTCACGGCTTCTGCGCCCCCTTCCCCCCTTCGCTGTTGAGCATTCATTTGCGACGGAAGGTTCGCTGCTGGGTATCTCAGGGAGCTGGGAGGAAGACAGACGCTCTCCTTCCTGTCCCAGCCTCACGTCACGGCTTCTGCGCCCCCTTCCCCCCTTCGCTGTTGAGCATTCATTTGCGACGGAAGGTTCGCTGCTGGGTATCTCAGGGAGCTGGGAGGAAGACAGACGCTCTCCTTCCTGTCCCAGCCTCACGTCACGGCTTCTGCGCCCCCTTCCCCCCTTCGCTGTTGAGCATTCATTTGCGACGGAAGGTTCGCTGCTGGGTATCTCAGGGAGCTGGGAGGAAGACAGACGCTCTCCTTCCTGTCCCAGCCTCACGTCACGGCTTTTGCGCCCCCTTCCCCCTTCGCTGTTGAGCATTCATTTGCGACGGAAGGTTCGCTGCTGGGTATCTCAGGGAGCTGGGAGGAAGACAGACGCTCTCCTTCCTGTCCCAGCCTCACGTCACGGCTTCTGCGCCCCCTTCCCCCCTTCGCTGTTGAGCATTCATTTGCGACGGAAGGTTCGCTGCTGGGTATCTCAGGGAGCTGGGAGGAAGACAGACGCTCTCCTTCCTGTCCCAGCCTCACGTCACGGCTTCTCCGCGCCCCTTCCCCCCTTCGCTGTTGAGCATTCATTTGCGACGGAAGGTTCGCTGCTGGGTATCTCAGGGAGCTGGGAGGAAGACAGACGCTCTCCTTCCTGTCCCAGCCTCACGTCACGGCTTCTCCGCCCCTTCCCCCCTTCGCTGTTGAGCATTCATTTGCGACGGAAGGTTCGCTGCTGGGTATCTCAGGGAGCTGGGAGGAAGACAGACGCTCTCCTTCCTGTCCCAGCCTCACGTCACGGCTTCTGCGCCCCCTTCCCCCCTTCGCTGTTGAGCATTCATTTGCGACGGAAGGTTCGCTGCTGGGTATCTCAGGGAGCTGGGAGGAAGACAGACGCTCTCCTTCCTGTCCCAGCCTCACGTCACGGCTTCTGCGCCCCCTTCCCCCTTCGCTGTTGAGCATTCATTTGCGACGGAAGGTTCGCTGCTGGGTATCTCAGGGAGCTGGGAGGAAGACAGACGCTCTCCTTCCTGTCCCAGCCTCACGTCACGGCTTCTGCGCCCCCTTCCCCCCTTCGCTGTTGAGCATTCATTTGCGACGGAAGGTTCGCTGCTGGGTATCTCAGGGAGCTGGGAGGAAGACAGATGCTCTCCTTCCTGTCCCAGCCTCACGTCACGGCTTCTGCGCCCCCTTCCCCCCTTCGCTGTTGAGCATTCATTTGCGACGGAAGGTTCGCTGCTGGGTATCTCAGGGAGCTGGGAGGAAGACAGACGCTCTCCTTCCTGTCCCAGCCTCACGTCACGGCTTCTGCGCCCCCTTCCCCCCTTCGCTGTTGAGCATTCATTTGCGACGGAAGGTTCGCTGCTGGGTATCTCAGGGAGCTGGGAGGAAGACAGACGCTCTCCTTCCTGTCCCAGCCTCACGTCACGGCTTCTGCGCCCCCTTCCCCCCTTCGCTGTTGAGCATTCATTTGCGACGGAAGGTTCGCTGCTGGGTATCTCAGGGAGCTGGGAGGAAGACAGACGCTCTCCTTCCTGTCCCAGCCTCACGTCACGGCTTCTGCGCCCCCTTCCCCCCTTCGCTGTTGAGCATTCATTTGCGACGGAAGGTTCGCTGCTGGGTATCTCAGGGAGCTGGGAGGAAGACAGACGCTCTCCTTCCTGTCCCAGCCTCACGTCACGGCTTCTGCGCCCCCTTCCCCCCTTCGCTGTTGAGCATTCATTTGCGACGGAAGGTTCGCTGCTGGGTATCTCAGGGAGCTGGGAGGAAGACAGACGCTCTCCTTCCTGTCCCAGCCTCACGTCACGGCTTCTGCGCCCCCCTTCCCCTCTTCGCTGTTGAGCATTCATTTGCGACGGAAGGTTCGCTGCTGGGTATCTCAGGGAGCTGGGAGGAAGACAGACGCTCTCCTTCCTGTCCCAGCCTCACGTCACGGCTTCTGCGCCCCCTTCCCCCCTTCGCTGTTGAGCATTCATTTGCGACGGAAGGTTCGCTGCTGGGTATCTCAGGGAGCTGGGGAGGAAGACAGACGCTCTCCTTCCTGTCCCAGCCTCACGTCACGGCTTCTGCGCCCCCTTCCCCCCTTCGCTGTTGAGCATTCATTTGCGACGGAAGGTTCGCTGCTGGGTATCTCAGGGAGCTGGGAGGAAGACAGACGCTCTCCTTCCTGTCCCAGCCTCACGTCACGGCTTCTGCGCCCCCTTCCCCCCTTCGCTGTTGAGCATTCATTTGCGACGGAAGGTTCGCTGCTGGGTATCTCAGGGAGCTGGGAGGAAGACAGACGCTCTCCTTCCTGTCCCAGCCTCACGTCACGGCTTCTGCGCCCCCTTCCCCCCTTCGCTGTTGAGCATTCATTTGCGACGGAAGGTTCGCTGCTGGGTATCTCAGGGAGCTGGGAGGAAGACAGACGCTCTCCTTCCTGTCCCAGCCTCACGTCACGGCTTCTCCACCCCCTTCCCCCCTTCGCTGTTGAGCATTCATTTGCGACGGAAGGTTCGCTGCTGGGTATCTCAGGGAGCTGGGAGGAAGACAGACGCTCTCCTTCCTGTCCCAGCCTCACGTCACGGCTTCTGCGCCCCCTTCCCCCCTTCGCCCCATCCACATGCACCGCGACGGAAGGTTCGCTGCTGGGTATCTCAGGGAGCTGGGAGGAAGACAGACGCTCTCCTTCCTGTCCCAGCCTCACGTCACGGCTTCTGCGCCCCCTTCCCCCCTTCGCTGTTGAGCATTCATTTGCGACGGAGGGTTCGCTGCTGGGTAAATCAGGGAGCTGGGAGGTAGACAGTCGATCTCCTTCCTGTCCCAGCCTCACGTCACGGCTTCTCCACCCCTTCCCCCCTTCGCTGTTGAGCATTCATTTGCGACGGAAGGTTCGCTGCTGGGTATCTCAGGGAGCTGGGAGGAAGACAGACGCTCTCCTTCCTGTCCCAGCCTCACGTCACGGCTTCTGCGCCCCCTTCCCCCCTTCGCTGTTGAGCATTCATTTGCGACGGAAGGTTCGCTGCTGGGTATCTCAGGGAGCTGGGAGGAAGACAGACGCTCTCCTTCCTGTCCCAGCCTCACGTCACGGCTTCTGCGCCCCCTTCCCCCCTTCGCTGTTGAGCATTCATTTGCGACGGAAGGTTCGCTGCTGGGTATCTCAGGGAGCTGGGAGGAAGACAGACGCTCTCCTTCCTGTCCCAGCCTCACGTCACGGCTTCTCCACCCCCTTCCCCCCTTCGCTGTTGCCAGCATTCATTTGCGACGGAAGGTTCGCTGCTGGGTATCTCAGGGAGCTGGGAGGAAGACAGACGCTCTCCTTCCTGTCCCAGCCTCACGTCACGGCTTCTGCCCCCCTTCCCCCCTTCGCCCCATCCACATGCACCGCGACGGAAGGTTCGCTGCTGGGTATCTCAGGGAGCTGGGAGGAAGACAGACGCTCTCCTTCCTGTCCCAGCCTCACGTCACGGCTTCTGCGCCCCCTTCCCCCCATTCCTGTTGAGCATTCATTTGCGACGGAAGGTTCGCTGCTGGGTATCTCAGGGAGCTGGGAGGAAGACAGACGCTCTCCTTCCTGTCCCAGCCTCACGTCACGGCTTCTCCACCCCCTTCCCCCCTTCGCTGTTGAGCATTCATTTGCGACGGAAGGTTCGCTGCTGGGTATCTCAGGGAGCTGGGAGGAAGACAGACGCTCTCCTTCCTGTCCCAGCCTCACGTCACGGCTTCTGCGCCCCCTTCCCCCCTTCGCTGTTGAGCATTCATTTGCGACGGAAGGTTCGCTGCTGGGTATCTCAGGGAGCTGGGAGGAAGACAGACGCTCTCCTTCCTGTCCCAGCCTCACGTCACGGCTTCTGCGCCCCCTTCCCCCCTTCGCTGTTGAGCATTCATTTGCGACGGAAGGTTCGCTGCTGGGTATCTCAGGGAGCTGGGAGGAAGACAGACGCTCTCCTTCCTGTCCCCAGCCTCACGTCACGGCTTCTGCGCCCCCTTCCCCCCTTCCCCGCTGTTGAGCATTCATTTGCGACGGAAGGTTCGCTGCTGGGTATCTCAGGGAGCTGGGAGGAAGACAGACGCTCTCCTTCCTGTCCCAGCCTCACGTCACGGCTTCTGCGCCCCCTTCCCCCCTTCGCTGTTGAGCATTCATTTGCGACGGAAGGTTCGCTGCTGGGTATCTCAGGGAGCTGGGAGGAAGACAGACGCTCTCCTTCCTGTCCCAGCCTCACGTCACGGCTTCTGCGCCCCCTTCCCCCCTTCGCTGTTGAGCATTCATTTGCGACGGAAGGTTCGCTGCTGGGTATCTCAGGGAGCTGGGAGGAAGACAGACGCTCTCCTTCCTGTCCCAGCCTCACGTCACGGCTTCTCCACCCCCTTCCCCCCTTCGCTGTTGAGCATTCATTTGCGACGGAAGGTTCGCTGCTGGGTATCTCAGGGAGCTGGGAGGAAGACAGACGCTCTCCTTCCTGTCCCAGCCTCACGTCACGGCTTCTGCGCCCCCTTCCCCCCTTCGCCCCATCCACATGCACCGCGACGGAAGGTTCGCTGCTGGGTATCTCAGGGAGCTGGGAGGAAGACAGACGCTCTCCTTCCTGTCCCAGCCTCACGTCACGGCTTCTGCGCCCCCTTCCCCCCTTCGCTGTTGAGCATTCATTTGCGACGGAAGGTTCGCTGCTGGGTATCTCAGGGAGCTGGGAGGAAGACAGACGCTCTCCTTCCTGTCCCAGCCTCACGTCACGGCTTCTCCACCCCCTTCCCCCCTTCGCTGTTGAGCATTCATTTGCGACGGAAGGTTCGCTGCTGGGTATCTCAGGGAGCTGGGAGGAAGACAGACGCTCTCCTTCCTGTCCCAGCCTCACGTCACGGCTTCTGCGCCCCCCTTCCCCCCTTCGCTGTTGAGCATTCATTTGCGACGGAAGGTTCGCTGCTGGGTATCTCAGGGAGCTGGGGAGGAAGACAGACGCTCTCCTTCCTGTCCCAGCCTCACGTCACGGCTTCTGCGCCCCCTTCCCCCCTTCGCGGTTGCCCATTCATTTGCGACGGAAGGTTCGCTGCTGGGTATCTCAGGGAGCTGGGAGGAAGACAGACGCTCTCCTTCCTGTCCCAGCCTCACGTCACGGCTTCTCCACCCCCTTCCCCCCTTCGCTGTTGAGCATTCATTTGCGACGGAAGGTTCGCTGCTGGGTATCTCAGGGAGCTGGGAGGAAGACAGACGCTCTCCTTCCTGTCCCAGCCTCACGTCACGGCTTCTGCGCCCCCTTCCCCCCTTCGCCCCATCCACATGCACCGCGACGGAAGGTTCGCTGCTGGGTATCTCAGGGAGCTGGGAGGAAGACAGACGCTCTCCTTCCTGTCCCAGCCTCACGTCACGGCTTCTGCGCCCCCTTCCCCCCTTCGCTGTTGAGCATTCATTTGCGACGGAAGGTTCGCTGCTGGGTATCTCAGGGAGCTGGGAGGAAGACAGACGCTCTCCTTCCTGTCCCAGCCTCACGTCACGGCCTCGCCCCCCCCCTCCCCCCCTCGCTGTTGAGCATTCATTTGCGACGGAAGGTTCGCTGCTGGGTATCTCAGGGAGCTGGGAGGAAGACAGACGCTCTCCTTCCTGTCCCAGCCTCACGTCACGGCTTCTGCGCCCCCTTCCCCCCTTCGCTGTTGAGCATTCATTTGCGACGGAAGGTTCGCTGCTGGGTATCTCAGGGAGCTGGGAGGAAGACAGACGCTCTCCTTCCTGTCCCAGCCTCACGTCACGGCTTCTGCGCCCCCTTCCCCCCTTCGCTGTTGAGCATTCATTTGCGACGGAAGGTTCGCTGCTGGGTATCTCAGGGAGCTGGGAGGAAGACAGACGCTCTCCTTCCTGTCCCAGCCTCACGTCACGGCTTCTGCGCCCCCTTCCCCCCTTCGCTGTTGAGCATTCATTTGCGACGGAAGGTTCGCTGCTGGGTATCTCAGGGAGCTGGGAGGAAGACAGACGCTCTCCTTCCTGTCCCAGCCTCACGTCACGGCTTCTGAGCCCCCTTCCCCCCTTCGCTGTTGAGCATTCATTTGCGACGGAAGGTTCGCTGCTGGGTATCTCAGGGAGCTGGGAGGAAGACAGACGCTCTCCTTCCTGTCCCAGCCTCACGTCACGGCTTCTGCGCCCCCTTCCCCCCTTCGCTGTTGAGCATTCATTTGCGACGGAAGGTTCGCTGCTGGGTATCTCAGGGAGCTGGGAGGAAGACAGACGCTCTCCTTCCTGTCCCAGCCTCACGTCACGGCTTCTGCGCCCCCTTCCCCCCTTCGCTGTTGAGCATTCATTTGCGACGGAAGGTTCGCTGCTGGGTATCTCAGGGAGCTGGGAGGAAGACAGACGCTCTCCTTCCTGTCCCAGCCTCACGTCACGGCTTCTCCACCCCCTTCCCCCCTTCGCCCCATCCACATGCACCGCTTCTGCCTCCCCACCTTTTTCCATTCCTTTTCAATTCATTGCATCACAATTCACAAGAGGTCCTCATCAAGCCTCTCTCAAAAACTCGCTAGTCCAGCCAGTGCATCCTGATTCGATGACAGTTAAAAATTGAATCATATTTAGCCTGTCAAACAAAAAGGGCGCCAACATCACACAGCCTTGAAAAACGGAAAGGGCTAATCTCTATAAACACAAGCCTTGCTGACGTTGTGCCTTAAAAATGAAGTGCATGTGGACCGCGATAAGGCGTCCAGCGCATTGCCTAATACAGTCGGCAAACAGTGACAGTGCACGCCTCCTCAGCTGATGATGGCCTCATCCTTGGTTGTTTATACTCTAAGAGATGGAGTAAAAGGCAAAGGTGCGAAATGGGTGTGCAGAATGAGACGAGCCTGGCGTTGGCAGAGAGTCTGGGAGGACTGGCCCCTCCCTTGCTCTGGCTGCCCACACTCTTCATCTGGCTTTCCATTCCGCTCTTCACTATCCCTTCTTCCGGCAAAGCTCCTGCCATCAGCCTCATATCCTTTCGACCTCGCCTAAGAATTGTAAATGACAAGTTTGTCTCTCGATTTTCGCTCCTAGCAATTGATTGCGAATACTTGAGAAAGTCTAGTTTACAGAGGAAGCATGAAAGCAATTGGCAGGGTGGCATAGTGTTGCTGATGCTGCTAAGCGTGGTGCTGCTGTTTTATCGTCTGGCGCAAGGGGACATGGACCAGATTCTCTATCCCATTTCTCTCTTCCTTGCATTTGTAAGGCACATTTTTTATTTATTCAAGTTTTCGGGACACATTTCATCAATAATTTTAATCAAATTTGTGAATTTTCGAAAAAGCAAGGATATTTGAGGTCGGAGCTTTGACAACAGATCTTTGGAACACCAGTCATGGTGTGCGAAGTTCTGGTGTGCTGTGGATTTTCTGGGTCCTTCAACTCATAGCGGGCTTTTTCGTATTAACTTTTCAAATACAACATCAGGTTTTTAAGCTTATATTTTACATTAAGCAAAAACAAGGTGACTTGGCTTACAAGGAAAGCACTTTTATTTGGGTACACTTTGCCGCAGTTTACTTAGTGGTGCTCTATGAACTTGTGCTCTGCAGCATTGCGGATATTAGCACAGAAGGTGAAACATATTCTGGCGATTTCAAGGTTTATTTTGGTTTCTGTTGACAGCAGAGCATATCCTTGTAGCAGGTGGAGTCGAAAGAAGGCACCGCTTCCTTTCTGAGCCAGCTCACATTCTGGTGGATGAACCCCGTTTTCCTTCACACCTGGAAGCAACAACTCACTGCATCACTGCTCCCAGTTGTTTTTACATTCAATTGCCTCATGTTCACTTCTATGAATTTGCTTAACAATGCAAGAGGCTGGATGAGCAGAACTCTAGCGAACATACACAAAGGATTTGGGACAAACATTGGTCACCGCTTCTGCACCGCTACCAAGCTGCCAAAGCCAACTCTAGAGCAAAAGTTGGCATGGCAAATTTGTCAGCTGAGCAAGAAGAATGATTTCTCAGGTCTCCGAACCGTCCATAATATGGGCTCTGTTACGACTAAGTGGAAGCAAATTTTTGGCTGCCGTCCTGCTCAAGTTCGTCTACGACAGCGCCCAATTTGTGTCGCCGCAAATCCTCAAGTTCTTTCATGTGAAGGCTGTGAAGGCCTTGCGGAGGTGGATGTGTTTGAGAGCTTTGATTGGATACACGGAGGTGCAGGGGCGCTGGCCTGAGGCCCCGCTGTGGCCTGGCGTTTTCTGGGCCTTCCTCCTCTTCGCCAACGCTCAGGTATCCCGCAATGATGGAGAGAGGTTGATGAGGAGGGATGGAGAAGAAATCCTGAAGGCCCAATCCTTCGTAGCTGGCCAATACTTCCACCGCATGTTCACCCTGGGGATGAGATGGCGCGGTGCGTTGACCACAGCCATCTTCGACAAGGCACTCAAACTCTCCCCCTCCGCACGAAAGGCCACCACCGTCGGAGAGGTCTCAGCTCAGCTCAGGCTTGCGGGAAAGGGGAAGGAAGCGAGCTTGAGATCGTGAACCTGATGGCAGTGGACGCGGGGCGCTTCCAGACCATCGCCAACTTTGTCTGCATGCTCTGGTCCGCGCCCTTCCAGATCCTCGTCTCCCTCTTCTTTCTTTGGCTGGAGCTGGGCCCTGCCGTACTCGCCGGCCTCGCCATCCTCATTCTCATTCTGCCCCTCAATTTCATCCTCATGACCAAGATACGCGCCTGGAACGTTGCCGCTTCATCTACAATGTAGGTGGAGCATTTCACGCTCTGCAATGTAGGTGGAGCAGATGCAGCTGAAAGACGAGCGGATGAAAATGATGTCCGAGGTTCTGGGCGGCATCAAAGTTCTCAAGCTCTACGCCTGGGAACTCTCCTATCAGGAGCGAGTATGGAATATAAAAGAGTTTTTCTACGCCACATCTCAGGCAGTTTACTTCCAGTTGACGAAAATCAGAAAGGCGGAGCTGGCTACAATCAAGAAAACGAATTACGTCAACGCCCTTGTTTCCTTCACCTGGATGAGCGCACCTTTCTTGGTCATTTCCCTTCTCTAGCTGGTAACATGTATGGAATGCGTTACGTTGTAATAGGTAGCAGCTGCGACTTTTGCAACGTTTGTGCTCAGTGACCCAGTGCATAACATCCTCACGCCGAGTTAGACACTTTCTTTCACTGGATGTAAGGAATGAGACGAAGTTTCAGGCAAAGCCTTCGTTTCACTGTCTCTGATGAACATCCTTCAATTTCCCATGAGCATGTTGCCCAATATTGCTGCCGCCCTCATGCAGGTTCCACTTTCTGTCCTATCGAAATGGATGGATATCCTTTTTTGTGCAGCTGCTCGTGAGCAACAAACGCATTCGAGAGTTCCTCCTGGCTGAAGAGCTGGACGAGAAAGCCGTTAAACGGATCACTGCCATCTCCAAGCGTTTTGCTTTTCCTAACCTTTCCAACAAGGAATTATCGGCTATAGCCAATAGATGCGCGGCCTTGTTCATAATCATCATGTTTACTTCGGTAGAAACCGGAAAGAATACAGTGACATCAAAGCACTGACCAAGGATGATCGCGACTAGCAGTGCGCCATTCACTTTGTTAAGCAATGAAATGAACAATCAAGAGCTCAAGAAATATTGAAATGACTTAAACAGAGGTAAGGATATTTGTCTAGTTTGGGTTTCTGAGGCATTTTAATGATAAATAATAATCTAAAGAATAATAAATAATTAATAACAGTAAAATGCAATTTTTCGAAAAATTTTCGAATATTAAGGTTCCCATTTTCGAGGTTTTTTGCCCATAAATCCAGAACAACTCAAAATTACGCCGATCCCAAAAAAACATCCCGGCAGGACACCCAGACGGAGCTTCATGCAAAATTTCAGCTCATTTCATTGAGAAACCGGGGAGTACGGGCCGCGCACACACATTGGGCTGGCGCGAACGGAGCTTTAGCGAAGTGTCAGCGCCCAGCCCCTCTTTTTCGACCCAGGTGTATGTTTTGAGGGTTAATGCTAGATCTTGAAATTGATAAGGCTCCTGCTCCTCACAGAAGAATCAAATCGCTCTGATTCTTTTTGCATTGGAAAGAACATCCTCGAATTAGTCTACACTCGCGAGAAACTGCCAAAAAGTTCGCAATTTGGTATAGAAAAATGCAAAACAAAGTGCCGTCCGAACTCCTGCTGCTGCCCTGCCCTTCCCTGCCCTTCCCTGCCCTTCCCTGCCCTTCCCTGCCCTTCCCTGCCCTTCCCTGCCCTTCCCTGCCCTTCCCTGCCCTTCCCTGCCCTTCCCTTCCCTGCTGCTTCGCATCTGCTAATGAACGAGAGTAGGTATTCATTCGATTCATTCGACCCCCCCAACCCTTTACTTGATGATAATACTTCAGTTAAACTACACAGAGTCATATGCACCAGTGGTGTAGTGGTGTAAGCGATTGGTCTGTGAGCCGAAACTAGCAGGTTCGAATCCCTCTCAAGCATTTAAATTTTTGTATTGGGCTGGCGCGAGGGAGCAACGCGACCGTCAGCGCCCAGCCCCTCTTTTCGACCCAGGTGTATGTTTTGAGGGTTATTGCCAGATCTTAAAATTGATAAGCGTTTTTCTCAATCTATAGGGCACCATTTGCTGCAATTCTTTTTGCATTGGAAAGAGAAACATCGAATTGTGGGGGGCACTCGCGAAAAACGGCGTATAAATCAAGATTTGATAGAGAAAATTGGAAAACAAAAGTGCCGTACGAACTCCTTCCCTTCCCTTCCCTCCCCTTCCCTTCCCTGCTTCGCATCTCCTCCATGTATGGGTGTAGGTATTCATTCCACCCCCCTTCCCGTCCTACCTTAGGCTTCATACAGGCAAATAGCACTTCAGTCACGATGGTGTAGTGGTGCAAGCGATAGGACTTCAGGTCAACCTTGCAGGTTCGATTCTCACTTGGTCATAATTTTTTGAATGCTTTTAAAGTTGAGGAAATAACTGGTACCATCGGCAAGCCGAAAGAAGGCTCTTTTCTCCTGCGAAAAATCGATTGCCCCGAGTGTAAAGTCAAAGAAATTGCCTTACTACTAGTGGAATCTGCTGTGTCACTTGCATTTTGTTTGAGCGCGCATGAAAAGAGCCTTAGAACTGCGCGCGAAAACAAAATGCAAATGCCCCACAAGCAGATTCCACTAGTAGTAAGGCAATTTCTTTGACTTTACACTCGGGGCAATCGATTTTTCGCAGGAGAAAAGAGCCTTCTTTCGGCTTGCCGATTGTACCAGTTATTGGGCTGGCGCGAACGGAGCTTTAGTGGAGTGTCAGCGCCCAGCCCCTCTTTTCGACCCAGGTGTACGTTTTCGGGGTTATTGCTAGATCTTAAAATTGATAAGGCTCCTGCTCCTCACAGAAGAATCCAATCGTTCTGATTCTTTTTGCATTGGAAAGAGCATCATCGAATTGTCCAAAACTCGCGAGAAATCGCCCAAAACTTGCAGCAATCATTTGAAAATCACTAAAAATCATTTGTCCGAACTCCTTCTCCTTCTCCTTCTCCTTCTTCTTCTCCTCCTCCGCATCTATTCAATGGACGATAGTAGGTATTGAATCGGCCTGTACTTAAGGCATCAATCGGCAAGGTGCAATGATAAATCTGTGCAATTAATATGGTCTAAGTCTACTAAGGAAGTAATGCGGCTGTGTGGTCAAGTGGCTTGTCTATTGGACTCGATTCAGGGATGACCAGGTTCAACCCTTCTTTGAGGCAACTTTTTAGTTTTTTTTATCTTAAAAGTGGAAGAAATATGTGGTACCATCGGCAGACCAAAAAATCGATTTCCCTGAGTTTTAGTCAAGAAATTTTCTCAAAAATATGTTAATTTGCTAATGAAATTTCATTATATTTTTCATTTTTGAATTTTTGCTTTTTGTTATATTTTTTAAATAAGTTTTTTATTAACTTTTTTTAATCTAATAAAATCTTAACTAAATGTATAACCAACAATATAAAATTTGTATTTTTACATTTTATACTATATTAAAAGTGGAAGAAATATCTGGTACCATCGGCAGGCCAAATGTGGGTCTCTTTTCTCCAAAATTTGGAATAGCCTCGAGTAAAAAGTCAAGGAAATACAATTTCTACTGGTGCAATCTTTTGCATCATCTGCATTTTGTTTTTGGGAGCGCATGGAAAGAGACACTGAACTGCGCGCCAAAAACAAAATGCAACTGTCCAAGCAGCAGATTCCACTAGTAGAAATTGTATTTCCTTGACTTTTTACTCGAGGCAATTCCAAATTTTGGAGAAAAGAGACCCACATTTGGCCTGCCGATGGTACCAGATTGGCCTGGCGCGAGGGAGCAAAGTGACCATCAGCGCCCAGGCCCTCTTTTCGACCCAGATGTATGTTTTGAGGGTTAATGCTAGATCTTGAAATTGATAAGGGTTTTTCTCATGACATACGAATTCAATCGCTCTGATTCTTTTTTCATTGGAAAGAGCATCCTCGAATTAGTCTGTACTCGCGAGAAACTACCAAAAAGTTTACAATTTGGTGTAGAAAAATGCAAAACAAAGTGCCGTCCGAACTCCTTCCCTGCTGCCCTGCTGCCCTGCTGCTGCTGCTTCGCATCTGCTAATGAACGAGAGTAGGCATTCAATTTATCCCCCCCCCCACCCCCCCTCTCCGGTCCTTAGGCTTCAGGTATTCATTTAAAAGTCATAGCCCTTCAATTGACCAGTTCAGCATGGGCACCAGTGGTGTAGTGGTGTAAGCGGACCGCT
This sequence comes from Ptycholaimellus sp. GST1_10, assembly GCA_030248095.1. Classification (NCBI taxonomy): domain Eukaryota; kingdom Metazoa; phylum Nematoda; class Chromadorea; order Chromadorida; family Chromadoridae; genus Ptycholaimellus; species Ptycholaimellus sp. GST1_10. The sequence goes on along the minus strand of JASANA010001436.1, from coordinate 38,242 downwards.
GGCTGGTTGAAACTGGCAGGTGCGAATCCTTCTCGTGAATAAAGTTTTTTTTGTATATTTGAAGTTGAGGAAATAGCTGGTACCATCGGCAAGCCAAAAGTAAAGATCTTTTCTCCTGAAAACCGATTCCCTCGAGTGTAAACGAAATAATATATCAAATTAAATTTTTTTTTGCACGATTTTTCACTTTCCAAACTTTCGTTTTTTTAACTTAATGGTGTCTTATTCGTTTATGCAAAAAAATAAAAACAACAATTAGAAGAAAAAAAATGATACAAGTCTTTTGTATGTTTAAAGTTGAGGAAATAAATGGTACCATCGGCAAGCCGAAAGTAAGCTCTTTTCTCCCATAAAAAAACAAATGCCCCGAGTGTAAAGTCAAGGAAATTTCCCTACTACGAGTGGAATCTGCTGTGTCACCTGTATTTTGTTTGAGCGCGCATGAAAAGAGCTCTTGAACTGCGCGCGAAAACAAAATGCAGATGCCCCACAAGCAGATTCCACTCGTAGTAGGGAAATTTCCTTGACTTTACACTCGGGGCATTTGTTTTTTTATCGGAGAAAAGAGCTTACTTTCGGCTTGCCGATGGTACCATTTATTGGGCTGGCGCGAACGGAGCGTTAGCGGAGTGTCAGCGCCCAGCCCCTCTTTTCGACCCAGGTGTACGTTTTAGGGGTTATTGCTAGATCTTAAAATTGATAAGGATTTTGTGCTTCGCAGAAACGTCCATTCGTTCTGATTCTTTTTGCATTGGAAAGAGCATCATCAAATTGACCAAAGCTCGCGAGATTTTGCCCAAAAACGGTATAACACAAGAGAAAATTACTCAAAACCATTTGTCCGAACTCCTTCTTCTTCTTCTTCTCCTTCTTCTTCTCCGCATCTATTCAATGGACGATAGTAGGTATTCATTTCTTGGGCCGCCCCGCCCCCCCCCCCTCATCATGTATTTTATTATAGATAAAACTGAAGTTAAGCTAAGGTTACATATCCACAAGTTGTGTAGTGGTTTAATCGATTGGACAGCTGCGCCAAAATGGCAGGTTAGAATCCTTGATAAGCATTTATTTTTATTTTTGTTTATTTAAATACTAAAAGTAGAAGAAATATCTGGTACCATCGGCAATCCAAAAATAAGTCTCTTTTCTCCCAAAATTGAAAATGCCCCGAGTCAAAAGTCAAAGAAATAAAACTTCTACTACTGGAATCTGCTGCGTCATCTGCATTTTGTTTTTGGGCGCGCATGGAAAGAGCCTCTGAACTGCGCGCCAAAAACAAAATGCAACTGTCAAGCAGCAGATTCCAGTAGTAGAAGTTTTATTTCTTTGACTTTTGACTCGGGGCATTTTCAATTTTGGGAGAAAAGAGACTTATTTTTGGCTTGCCGATGGTACCAGATATATATATATTGGGCTGGCGCGAGCGAGCGTTAGCGAAGTGTCAGCGCCCAGCCCCTCTTTTCGACCCAGGTGTACGTTTTCAGGGTTATTGCTAGATCTTAATTTTGATAAGGCTCTAGCTCATCGCAGATAGCTCCAATCGTTCTGATTCTTGTTGCAATGGAAAGACCATCTGCAAATTGACCAAAACTCGCGAAAAATCGCCCAAAAATGGCAGAATACAAGAGAAAATCACTCAAAACCATTTGTCCGAACTCCTTCTCCTTCTTCTCCGCATCTATTCAATGGACGATAGTAGGTATTCATTTCTTCCCCCACTCCCGCCCCCCTTCCCGGTCCCTGGGCCACATGTTTATTTTTCTTCATATTTCTTCAGTAAATTGAAGGAGGCACATCACCAGTGGTGTAGTGGTGCAAGCGATTGGCCAGCTGAGTGTAACTCCCAGGTTCGAATCCTTCTCCCCAGACTATCTTTTTTATTTTTATCTATTTTTGTGTATTTAAACTGGTACCATCGGCAGGGCACAAGTAAAGCTCTTATTTCCCAAAAATCGATTACCCTAAAAATAAGTCAAGAAAATTTCTCAAAAAATTAGTTGCCAATAAATTTGAATTGTATTTTTCAATTTCGAATAATTTATTTTTGTTACACTTTTCGAACAAGTTTTTTATTTATGATTTTTTATATATTGAATAAAATTTAAATTGAATATATAACCAGCAATATATAATTTGTATTTATACATTTTTTACTATATCAAAAGTAGAAGAAATATCTGGTACCATTGACAGGCCAAATGTGGGACTATTTTATCAAAAATTTGCAATTGCCTCGAGTAAAAAGTTAAGGAAATACATTTTCTAATAGTGGAATCTGCTGCGTCATCTGTATTTTGTTTTTTGGCGCGCATGGAAAGACACACTGAACTGCGCGCCAAAAACAAAATGCAACTGTCCAAGCAGCAGATTCCACTATTAGAAAATGTATTTCCTTGACTTTTTACTCGAGGTAATTGCAAATTTTTGAGAAAAGAGTACCACATTTGGCCTGCCAATGGTACCAGATATATATATATATCTGGTACCATTGGCAGGCCAAATGTGAGACTCTTTTCTCCAAATTTTGTAATTGCCTCGAGCAAAAAGTCAAGGAAATACATCTACTACTAGTGGAATCTGCTGCGTCATCTGCATTTTGTTTTTGGCGCGCAGTTCAGTGTCTCTTTCCATGCGCGCCAAAAACAAAATGCAGATGACGCAGCAGATTCCACTAGTAGTAGATGTATTTCCTTGACTTTTTGCTCGAGGCAATTACAAAATTTGGAGAAAAGAGTCTCACATTTGGCCTGCCAATGGTACCAGATATTTCTTCCACTTTTAACATAGTATAAAATGTATAAATGCTAATTTTATATTGATGGTTATATATTTAATTTATATTTTATTCGAAATATAAAGAATAATAAAAAAAAACTTCTTCAAAAACTATAACAAAAAATATTTAAAATTGAAAACTACAATGGAAACTTATTGGCAACTTATTTTTTTGAGAAATTTTCTTGACTTATACTTAGGCCAATCGATTTTTGGGAAAAAATAGTTTTATTTTTGGCCTGGCGATGGTACCAGTTCTTTTCCCAACTTTAATACACAAAAATAAAAATGAATGCCTGACAAGGATTCGAACCATCCAATTTCGTCCATCTGCCCAATCGCTTACACCACTACACCACAGGTGCATATGACTACTTAGATTAACTGAAGAGCTAAATACATGAGGCCCAGCGACCCGGGGAAGGGTGGTGGGGGAAGAAATGAATACCTACTATCGTCCATTGAATAGATGCGGAGAAGAAGAAGAAGGAGGAGGAGGAGGAGGAGGAGGAGTTCGGACAAATGGTTTTCTGCATTTTACATAGTAAAACAAATAGTTTTTTGCAAAAGTCAAAAGAAAAACTATAGTCAATTCGATGTTGCTCTTTCCATTGCAAAAAGAATTAAGACGATTGGAGCTTTCTGTGACGAGCACCAGCCTTATCAAAATTGAGATCTAGCAATAACCCCTAAAACGTACACCTGGGTCGAAAAGAGGGGCTGGGCGCTGACACTCCGCTAAAGCTCCGTTCGCGCCAGCCCAATATGCGGAATGACGGACGAAAAATGGGGTAACAGCTTAAGCGGGCCTTGGCCGCCCGCCGCTACGGGCAGGGCGCCAGAGCTCCTCCGGCGTCCGGGCACGGGTGCTACGGCCCCTACGCTTCGCCTAGCATGCTTCGCATGCTAGGCTACGCTCCGGGGCCTCCGCACCCATGCCCTCCGGCCTCCGGAGCTCTGGCTGCCCTGCCCTCCGCGGCAGGCGGCCTTCGGCCGCGCAAAAACGCACACGACAGCTTGTAGGCAAAGCTGTAGTGCGGATGAAGGACGGGAATTTCACCTGGGACGTGGAAACGGCCTCAACAGTTCAGCCAATCCTCAGAGGCATGAACCTTAGGTGAGAAGAGAAGTTGGACGTTTGGCTTCTGGTTGGGAGTGATGAAAGGATTATAGCATTTCGGAAGGCTCTCTTGTGGCCGTCGTAGGATCTGTAGGTTCGGGAAAATCAAGCCTCATCGCTGCAATCCTTGGTTTCTTTTTCTCCCTCGTAGACTTGGAAGCGTATGTAGAGAGTGTTTGAAGGAGAGATGGAGAAATTGTCTGGTGGAGTGAGTGTGCGCGGAAGGTTAGCCTACGTGCCGCAGCAAGCGTGGATCCAGCACATGAGCCTGCGCGACAACATCCTTTTTGGCCGCCCCTTCAGGCCTGCCTTCTATTACAAGGTCTTTGGGTAGATGAGTGGAGGGAGGAAGAGGAAGGGTTGAATTAGGTGCTGGAAGCGTGTGCCCTGAAAGCGGACCTGGAAATGCTGCCCGCCGGGGACGCTACGGAAATCGGCGAGAAGGGCATCAACCTTAGCGGTGGCCAGAAACAAAGGGTTCCTGTCTAAATTGCTGTCAATACTAATATAATGGTAGATGGCAATGAAGATGGGAATGTGGGAATGTGCAGGTGAGCCTAGCCCGGGCAGTGTACGCGGAAGCAGAGGTGCTGCTGTTGGACGATCCGCTGTCTGCCGTGGACGCCCATGTCGGGCAGCACATCTTTCAGCAGGTCTCGTTTTGGCCATCACCATTCCAGCAAGGCTGCCAGTTGGAGGTGATTGGTGACGAAGGCTTGCTGGCCGGCAAAACGCGCCTTCTCGTCACCCACGGCATCAATTTCCTCAAGCACACCGACCTCATCCTCGTCCTCAAGGGTCTTCCTCGTCCTCTCTCCAACTCCAACACCTACTCCAACCCCGTTTGAGGCGGGGAAATCTCGGAGCGGGGCAGCTATCTGGAGCTGCTGAGTCGCGGCGGCGAGTTCTCCGAGTACCTCCAGAAGAACCTGCTCCAGGTAGACTTGCTCAGATTCGGAGATTTAAGTGGCTGAATAGAATTCTGAAGGCGGCGACGGAGGAGGAGGGCCTGGACGCTGAAGCGATGGCGGATCTGCGGAAGGCGGACCCAGCCGGGGCTGCCGAGTTTCTGCGCCAGATCTCCAGCCTCTCTGCCCAGCAGTCCAGGCCAGCGGAAAAGAGACGCCTCACGGGTATCCTCACATTTGGGGGGTGAGGAAGACATTCTTGTGAGCTTTCCTAGGAGGGAGTGCGGCTAGTGAGGCTGCCTTTTCGGATAGGAGTGAGCCTCGTAGTCGACGCTCTACCAATCAATTACAGCACCGACTCTCCATTCGGTAGCGCAGTTGTCAGCTAGCCCGGTTCTCTGATGAAGACAGGACGAAATATGATTCAGATCACGAATGTCGGGAGACGAGATTATGCAGAGGATGATGAGCGAAACCCAGGCAGACATTCAAGGCTTATTTTCTCCCCTTGTACTTTAATATAACATCTCAATAGTTCTGATGAAGGCGGAGAAGAAGGAGTGGTGGAGAACCCAATAGTTCATGAGGACATAGAGAAAGAGTCCCAGGAATCAGAAGATTCTGCAAAGCGACTGGTGGCAGCCGAACGCTCTGAAACTGGACGCGTTGGTTTATCACTCAAATAGTATTGAAACAAGCTGCCTGTCCATATAAGGTCAAAATCGGCATATACATGGACTACTTCCGTGCCACAAATTTGGCAATATTTTCACTCTATCTTCTCCTATCCATCAGCTCTGCTGTGCTGCAAATTGGGTAAGGAAGGATTAGGGAGGACTTGATCTGTAAAAAGGAAAATCGGTAAAGGAGCAACGTTTGGCTAGCGGACTGGAGCGAAGACGCGGAACGTCCTGGCAACAGCACTGACTCTGTCTCCCTCCGCCTCGGCGTCTACGCTGGTCTTGGCTTTGCCAGAGGTTGCCATTCTCCCTTTTGCACGGGGAGGAAGGAAGAGATTGGAGGCGGTGCCATTCTGGTTGCTGCCCTGATGATGTCCATGGGCTTCTACTGGGCCTCGGCGGAGCTTCACTCGGGTCTGTTGGGCAATCTGCTGCGATGTCCGATGGCCTTTTTTGACACCACTCCGCTCGGCCGCATCCTCAACCGCTGCGGCAAAGACATCGACGTCGTTCGTCTCTCTTCATTCATATCTTTCCCATCTGCTGATACACTGCTGATTGCTCCATGCTCCTTGCAGATTGACACTCAACTTCCGAACAACATCCGCGCCTTCATCATGTGCATCCTCAATGTGGCCTCCACGCTGGCGGTGATCATTCTGGCCACGCCCTGGTTCACCGTAGTCATCCTCCCCCTCGCCGTCTTCTATCTCTTCGTCCTCGTTGCCTCCCTGCCTTTCTTCCTTCCCTTCCTCCACCAAAATAGGACTGCAGCGGTTCTTCGTGAATTGCTCGCGCCAGCTGCAACGTCTTCTGTCCGTCAGCACATCCCCACTCTACTCCCACTTCCAGGAGAGCATTCAGGTGGCCTCCTCTCCTCCTCCTTCCTTCCCAGCTGGAAAGTAGGGACCACCCCAGGGCTGCTCCGTGATCCGGGGCTACCAGGCAGAGGAGCGATTCCGACAGGACTGTCGACGGCGCCTGAACGAGAACCTGCTCTGCCAGTACCCCGCCTTCGTGGCCAATCGCTGGCTGGCCATACGCCTGGAGCTCACCGGCAACCTCATCGTTTTCTTCTCCGCCCTCCTCGCCGCTCTCAGCGGCGGCATGAGTGCGGGTCTCGTGGGTCTCTCCGTCTCCTACGCCCTCCAAGTACACCCACCACTCCTCTTCTCAGCTGAGCAGAGGAGGAGAGAGCAGGTGACGGGGACGCTGAACTGGGCGGTGCGAATGAGCTCGGAACTGGAAACCAGCATTGTGGCCGTGGAAAGGGTCCAGGAGTACGCCCGAGAGCCCACGGAAGCTGCCCTGACTAGTTCAGGGGGGCCGCCGCCCGCTTGGCCTGCTAAAGGAGCCATTAGCTTCGAGAAGTTTGCCACCCGCTACAGGCTCTCTTCCCTTAGCGCCTTCTAAACCCGCTGGATGAAGAAGCAGGAGGTGCAGGAAAGGCATGGACCTGGTCATACGCGGCATCAGCATCCACATTGAGCCAGGGGAAAAGGTAGGCATTGTCGGACGCACTGGGGCAGGTGGGCCTAATTTCCAATCTAATGTAGGGAAAAAGAAAAATGCAGTTGAACATTGAGGGAAGAGTAGTCTGATGCTGTCGCTGTTCCGACTGATCGAGGCGGCCGATGGAGCCATCGTGATTGATGGAGTGGACATAGCGGAGCTGGGTTTGCACGAACTGCGCTCCCGACTCGCCATCATCCCGCAGGAGCCTGTCCTTTTCTCCGGCACGCTACGCTCCAACCTGGATCCCCTGGGTGAGGCCACGGACAGCCGACTCATCAACGCCCTTCATCAAGCCGGCCTCACCTCCCTTCTTCTCAATGCTCCTCTTGGTTCTGCTTTCTCATTTACCTGATTCTAGGAATCCACCTTCTATTCTTACTTTTTGTTCATCAGGCGAAAATCATGGAGTTAAAATTTTTTAGTTTTAGGCGGCTAAAAATACGCTTTTTGTGAGGTCTGGATATGATGATATCGGAGGGAGGAGAGAATCTGAGCGTGGGCCAGCGTCAGTTGGTCTGCCTGGCACGCGCTCTTCTCCGACAAGCTTCCATTCTCGTCCTAGACGAAGCCACCGCTGCCGTTGACCTCGACACAGACGCTCTGATTCAAGTAGCCTCTCTCTTGCCTTCTCCTCTCTCTTGGTCCCTGCCCTTCATCCTGCCTTCTCTTCCAGGACACCATTCGGCTGGAGTTCGCCAATGCCACCATTCTTACCATCGCCCACCGCCTCAACACCATTCTGGACTACGATCGGTAAGTCATGCTTCTAGAAAAGGCCAAAAGCGAGGCTGAAAACTTTCAAGAATCATGGTGATGGAGGAGGGGCAAATAAAGGAGACTGGCAGTCCGCCCCAGCTCCTGGCCGATCCTCAGTCCGCTTTCTACGCCATGGCCAAGGACGCCGGTCTCACGGAGCAATGATTGCTATTTTCTTTGTTCCATTTTCTGATTTATTGCATTTTCTGATTGCATTTTCTGATTTACATCTTATCTCCCCAATGACAAGTAGCAGAGCAGAGTCCAAAAGGAGAAATAAGATCAGCACTTGTCCGGCTGGCCGCCGATGGCGATGAGTTTGTCGGCGGGGAACTCCAGCAGCGTGGAGCAGGGCAGACTTCCCACCAGGCCCGGGTCTATCCGCCTGCACACGGAGAAAGGATAAGACAAATGTTGAGAAAGGATAAGAAAAAGGAAGACAATTGAAAGGGATATTGAAGAGAAAGTAGGGGGGTATGTGTGAAACTTGAAAGAGGAGAGCGGAAGGGCGGCGAGAGAGGCTGGTGGGATAGCGGCGAGCTGTTGAGGGGTGGCGAGCTGCCAGGCGACGGGGGTGATGGAGCGGAGGACGCGGGGCTGGAAGCCGCCCATCGTCTCCGGGGCCAGACTGCCCAGGAAGTCCTCCCATGGCACCGCGCCCAGCTGCTCGTCCCTACGCACCCCACATTCCTCCATCTGAATGGGGCTGGGGGGAGGGAAGAGAACGAGAGCTCGTTGTAGAGGCTGGCAGGGAGGGCGTCCTGCATGTCCTCCCAGGGCAGGCGGAAGATCTCGTCCACCGAGCTGCTCTGTCGCAGGGAGGGTCGTGAGGGGGAAGAAGGGGGATGGAGGAGGAAAGGAGGAACCTTGATGATGTACTTGAATACGTAGGCATGGTCGTCGGCGTACTGGTGCATGCGGCGGAACTGTGACTGCGGCAGGGTTGCTACCACTGATTGGTCCAGCATCAGCAGGGCAGACACGGGGATCTTCAAACTCAGCTATACATCGGAGACATTTTTGAAAGTATCGTAGAGAAATACTGTTCATGATGCAGCCTTCATGCTGTTGGCCTGATAAATGAGCACTAAGCTCACAATAAATCCATAAGAGCTCAACGCCTTATCAAGGAACATTGGGGCAAGAAATAGGCGAGGACCTCGTTAAGGATATCCTCGGGTATCTGGCTGAAATCGTCGCCGGTGTAGGTTTGGAGGAGCTTCATGAGGCTGCGCATGTTGGCAAAGTGTGCCTGTTGGGCATTGCGCCCGCTTCCATCCACCGACGGATAGGACTTCACGAACTGGACTGGAGGACGCCGCCTCTGCCATGGACGCAGTGCACTCCAATCTTGCTCCCCCGCCTACATTACCTCTCACTTCACCTTCACTCACTACTCCCGCCAAGAAGAGAGAAGAAAGGAAAGCTACTGACGGCAAGTGAAATGGTGAGCGTGAAGAAGTAAGCGATAGCGGTGAAGAGCAACATATTGTTGGTCATCGGGGTTGAAGGTGACGCTTGGCTCTGTACGGGGTTTGAGAGGAGCAGTGTGGGTGCTGAGAAACCTGTTCTGCCTCACCACTCATTTAGCAGATAATATTGTTGGTTGGCGACGCCAACCGCTATTATCACTGCTTATTTCACCCCGCCAAAACTCTGGCTGAACATGCTGCTAATCCAATGTTCTAGGTGTGTAGCTGTGTTTGTGATTAGTTTGCATTGTAGTGTTTGGAAGGTTTGGATGAGTAGTTGGAGCTCGCTCTTGGAATAATAGTGAGCGGGATAAAATTGAAACTCGGAAGCCTCAAAAAAGTAGGCCGAATGTAAAGAGTGGTGAGGAGTAAAGTGGTGAACTTTGGGAGTGGACAGGGGAGGAAAAGCAACGCCACTACTCGTCCACTAACGCACAGCCCGCGCAGGGGCTCTGCTTCCAACGCAATCTCGCTCAGGACTGGAGAGGAGGAAGAGAGAGGATGAAGATGGAGAGATGGAGGAAGGGGAGGGCACATGGCATCGGGCATCAGCGCTCAAACGAAGTCCAATGGAAGGCTGTGAGAGGGAGTAGAAGAAGTGAGAATTGTGGAAACCTCTGCGCCCAAGTCATTCATTGTCTGCCAAGATTGCGAAACGGTGAAACTCGGAGGCGAATGCTGGTAGGACAGGCGGCTTTTGAGCGAAGGAAGGAGAGCAGAGAGAGTAAAGGAAGGAAAGTAAGTCCAAGGCTGCCATTGGAGAGTGGAGAGGAGAGCGAGAATTGAATGCTGTCAGACTGAGACTGTGGAAGAGCAGGAGGCGATATTTCGGAGCGGAGGATGGAAGGAAGCGGACTCGTTGCAATCAAGTAAGTCTAAAGCCAACCAGAAAAAGACGCGCGCCAAGGATCTTTCAGGCATGATGATGATGAAAGGGAGACGCAATGCCAGGCAGAATGAGAGCAGGGAGACGAGGGATTGGGGTGGATGGATGGAAGGAAGGAGGGAGGCGAGCGAAGGACAAAGCAGACGAGGCCGAGCGAGCGATGGGATGGGCGAGCAGACGACGCGCAGAGGAAGGAGGCCGCAAAGCTAAGAGTAGGACAGGAGGAGCTGAGAAAGAGCACTGAAAGAGCTATGCAGACAGCCACTGAGTAGCCATTGAAGGATGGAAGAGTGCATGAATGGATGGAGGGAGGGAGGGAGGGTGTCGAAGGAAGGGGTATATGTATGGCAGGGGGTCTGTGAATAGTGGGGGGAGGGGTTCTAGTAGCTGGGGTTTCCGTAGCCGCCGGGGGGTCCGGCAGCGTAGCCCTGGCCACCGTAGCCCGCCGCTGGGGCTGCGCCGTAGCCCGCCGACTGATCATACCCTCCGCCTGCAAATCCCATCTCTTCTTTCACTCTTCTCTGCTTCTGCTGGCCATGGGCATCCCAAGCAAAGGAGGTGCAAGAACTGGCTCCTGTATAGGCCCCTGATCCAGTCCAGTCCAGGTAAGAGAGGCGGCAAAGAAGCTGGCTGGGGAGGGCGGGAGAGGGATAAGAAGAAGGCCTCCTACCTACCTCCAGCTCCAGCATAGACTGGGCCCCCATAGGCTGGGCCTGGGCTATAGGCCGCCTCTACGGCCCCGCCGTAGCCGCCGCCACCTGCACTCACTTTACACTAACACTACTTCTACCTCACCAACACTCCCCTCCCCATCCCTACTTTACTACCCACCTCATCTTTCTCATCCTCCCTCCCTATCCCACTCTGTTCCCTCTTCTAGTCTTCTTTCATTCTGGTGCAGGAAAGGGGGGGGGGGGATGAATGTAGGAGGAAAGGAATGTAGGAAGGAGGAAGGAGTACCTCCGTAGCCGGCCTGTTGTCCGTAGGCAGGCTGAGCAGCGAAGGCCTGTTGGCCCCCGTAGCCGGCGGCGGCTCCTCCGTAGCCTCCCGCCCCTGCCCCTCCGTAGCCTGCCGCACCGTAGCCTCCGCCTCCGTAGCCACCACCGCCTCCGTACCCTCCGCCTCCATAGCTTCCGCCTCCAGCACCCCCGTACCCACCACCGCCATACCCACCGCCTACAATTCATCAATCCATACCTTCATCACTCCACATTATCTTAGACACCCTCACACACTTCTACTTTTGCTTAGAGTCATATAGCAAAGGAGGCAAAGGGATGTATATGGATGAGTGATAGAAGAGGTGTAGGTAGGTACCTCCGTAGCCACCGCGACCACCGCCTCGTCCGCCTGCAGCACCGCCACGGCCTGAGCAATTTGAAGGGCGTTGAGGAGAAGGGGAGTGAGGAAAGAAGGAAGAAGGAACCTCCTGGGGCACCTCCACCGCCGCCGCCTCCTTGACTGCGCTGAGCGGCGGAGTTGATGCGCACCTGTCGTCCACCGACGTCCTGCATAGGAACTGTGATTTGGAGGAAGGAAGGGGAAGAAGGAGAAGAGGACGAACGGTTCCGTTCAGCTCCATGGCCTTCTCCACCGCGGCGGCGTCATCGAACTCCACGAAGCCGAAGCCTGGAAGCAAGAGGAGCCTTTGTCTGGGGGGTCAGGACGGGGAGGAGGAGTAGGAAGAAGAGGAGGCAATTATTGGACGGCATGCATGGAAGCTTGGAGAACGGAGAACCCAAGAGAGGCTCAGCCTAGCAGCTGTTTTCGGCGATGAGAGGAGAGGAGAGGAGAACTGTGAGTGAAGGCTGTGTTCAGGGGAGGAGGAGAGTGAAAGGAGTCGTCACGGAGTCATCCATTGAGCACTGAGCTGAGTCCATTGGCGAGGAAGAGGAGGTAGGCTATGAGACTGAGAATGGATGGATGGATGGATGGATGGATGGATGGATGGATGGATGGATGGATGGATGGAGAGGGAGGCTGGAGAAGGAAGAGAATCCGTCAGTCTGCCTGCCTGCCTGCTTCTGCCTTTTGGAAAATGGAAACGCCACTCACCCTTGAAACGGCCCGTTTCCCTATCTTGAATCAAGCGAATGCTCACGATCTGGAAACGAAACGAATCTGGAACACCAGCCATGAGACAGAGGCATGAGAATCGGAGAAGAAAAGAACAACCTAAGCTCAGGAAGCGTGAAACATCAGCTAGGCCCTAGGCTAAGGATGAGAGAGAAAAGAAGGAAGGAAGGAGCGAACGTTGAAGCCGCGGAAGAGCTCCGCCACTTCCGACTCCCCGGCGCTGAAGGGCAGGTTGCCCACGTACACGCTGTTGTTACCCTGCGACATTATCCTCCGATCTACAATCACCATCACCTCATCTATACTTCATCATGCACACGTCACACCTAATCAATCAAGCTCTTTTGTTTCTTCGCTATCCCTTTGCTAGAAGGCTGTTCTTTCTCTCAACTGAAGAAATCATCAAAAACCGAGTAAAAATGAGGATGAAACGGGTAAAAGGAAGGAATGTAAAGCGATGCTGGATGGGGAGTGTAGGGTGGGGTAGAGTGGGTGGGTGAGTGAATCAGAGAGTGTGTGTGGAGGAAGGGGGAAGCGTGTCAAGATGGCGTCGCCCTAGCCGTGGGGTGCCAGGGGCGGGAATGGCCTTTACTCTGCCTTTCCTGCGCATCCAATCCATGCCTTGCAATTTGCGCGTTTACCCCGTAAGTGCAGTCATATTGGTTCATGCTTTTTTCATTTGAAGTGAGCAAAACTTGTCATTTGAAGCGCCAAATTAAAAGCACGACACTTTCAAAAGAATCAGCTAAAATTACGCATATTATTATGCCGAGACTTAGGCGATTTCAGTTTTTCATCGCCAGCAAAAGTCAGCAGAGCGTCAGGCAACTTCAGGAAAACCTAAAAAAAAACCAAAAAGTCAAATCATAAATAAAAACTTGAAAATGCTTGAAACCTTGTTTTTGTTGCCAGTAGTGGAAAGCTGTTGGTGGGTCTCAATGACGGCTAGAAGTGTTCTGGTAGCAGCGCATGCTGTCCCGTTTATGGTGTGCGCATAAGACAAGCTTCCTAAGTAGTTGGGAAAGTGATTAGAGAATTTCGTGTTGGAAAGAAGCGACCGTCAGATTTTCGATAGCGAATGGACAGTCGACGGCTTTGATAGTCGGTGCAGTTGCTGGCTGAGCTCAATTCCCCCCAACTTTCCCGCCCTCCACATTAGCAGGGGATTTCAGTGTATCTTGCTATGGGCAGTGCAAAAAAGATGAACCGGGGAGCCAGGCTTCGCAGTCGTACTTGGCGTACGCTGCTGCCCCCAGCTCACTGCTCGGCATGTACAACACCCTCAAACACTTTACTTTGACCTCATTCTTCCATCCACGAGCTAGTAGGATTGCCGGAAGTGAAGCTGGAGGCCTTGTAGAATGCGAGTCTGGTGAGCCAGGAACTCTTCCAGTAATTTACTGCTGGCTTCCACCGAGTCCAAACTCAGGCCAAACATCTCCACCTTTTGGGGCACGCTTAGAGTGATTATGTTTTTGAAGTGGAAATGAAAGAGAAACCTTGAGGAACTCGTGAACACGATAAAGCCCGTGCGAAAGTTTGCCGCGGGAAATCTCAGGCCGAAAACAACGTGATATGGTGGCGAAACACTTGCCTGCTCTCCTTCCCTTTCGTTCCACCACAATTGTGAAAGGATGAACCTTTTTCCAAGTCAGACTCTGCAAAAATACGCCCGGCTAAACTGGCGGCGATTCCCATTTCGCCTGAAGTCACAATGAATTGGTTCAGAAGTGGAGCCTGAAATGCAAGACCGGTGCCGGATAGGCAAAGCTGAGGCTGATTGCGAAAGGTGTAGAGTATTCCCGACTCGCTACGTTGGCTGAGACCGCAGTGCTCGGGAACTTCGGCCTCTAGCACGTCCCCCACTTCCACCCATTCAAAACGTCCTCAATCACTCAGCACTTCTATCTCTCTTTCACTGACGGGGCTCGAGAATTGGACAGACTAGGTTTGAGGTGAAATCTGGTAGATAACCAGTTGATAGGAGGGAGTGAATGGTGTAGTTGAGGATGGTGTCCTGAAGACGGGCGTAGGGGCCGGCCAGGGCGTAGCCGCGCTCTCCGCAGGTCGTCGCCAGCTCCAAGAACCTCGATTTTTTTACTCTAACCAAATAGCCTCTATACCTTCCCTGCCTAACCCTCCGCTCCGTCCGCCGAATTCCTCTGCCGGCTTAGTTCGGAAGCTTTTGCTGGCACTGCAGCCGTATACAGCCACCTATATTTATGGCCTTTCAAACTATTTTATCGATTTTTGGAGTGCAAAACCTCTTTGGCAGCTGTTTCTGAGCCCACGGGGACGTCAGGGGCGGAACGGTTTGGAATTCCCGATGCTGTGCTGTAGAACTCATCCCACAGTATTTGCAGCTGAGTGGCACTTCGCACACTGCTACTGCCAGACTCCAAAAAGGCCTCAAAAATACCCCTTGAGATTCTTTTGTTTGAACGAATCTTTGAGGAAAGCCTGAATTCTTGCCCAAAGGCGATGAAGCTTGCGAATGTCTCCGACGCCTTTTCTTCTGGCTATGTTCTCTTCTATCTCGGCTATGCTTTCTGCTGCGAGGAGATAATCGAAATCCAGCTCAGGCCTCAAATATTATGTCATTCTGCTCATTTGGACAGCTGTCGAGTTAATAACCTTCTTGCTTGGAGAAAAGCAGAAGGATCTGTATTTGCTTGGTTGAGACCACTCACATGGCGAAGTGCCAATAGAACACTTCTTCCTTTTCGGAACATATGTTCTGCCGGATCTTACAAATCATTTGCTTGCATCCTTTGCTATTTCCTTGCAGTTGCAGTACGAGATTGGGTCTGCACCTGAACACACATGAGGCTGTTCCAAATTTATGCAATATTCCTGCTGCTCGAAATCATCAGACTAAGCAAAAAATGAGGAGAGACATAGAATATGCAAGAAGTGAATACGACCCGAATGAGCAGCAGTGATTGCAGAGCAATGGCATGGGAAAGCGGCATGCGTTTTCAAGACGGAAGGAATGGCTAATTTCTGGCTCGCTTGAGCGGGGGCTCGGAGCCTTTGGCCTTGGCCTGTTGTTTGGCCTTCCAGAGGTGGAGTTTGGTGAGGGCCTGCTCTCGCATCTCCTTCAGGTGCTCCACAGCCTGCATTCCAAACACCCCCTTTCCTCCCCGCCCTTCCCAGCAGAGGTTAGGGATGGACGGGCAGAAGAGCTGGCTCGCTTCTCCGCAGCTTCTCCTCCAAAGGCTTCAGCTGACTCCCCGTAAACTTCCCCAATGTCTCCCCGAATCGCTCCAACTGTAATTTCATTCCCTTATCCATCAATTGACTAGAACTAAGTTAGTGAGGAATAAGCAATAAAATGTGAAGATATGAGGGACTTTTTGCTGAAGCTGTGGACTGTTGGCTTGATGGGCGGACCAGAAGTGACGCAGGAGTTCGCGCAGGCCCTTGTAGGCAAGCCCCACTTGCTCCACGCATTCTTTCCTCAGTCCTTCTGCCAGCGTTTGCCCTTTCTTAGTGGACCAGAATATTGAATAGAGAATAGAATAGAGAACCAAAAGCATTCGCCTGTGCCGAAGGATCGGGCACTAAACGCTGGATAGCGGCGGAAGACGCTTCTTCCAACTCCTTCAACTCTACTCTTGCTAGAATAAATTGAAGAAAAAGGAAGAGATAACAGGGCAGAAAGAAGTATACGCCGTAGGTGGCTCCAACGCACTGCGCAGCAGAGAGACAAGTCTGAAGACGATTTTCTACAATGCTGATAGGAAGAGGAAGAACTGATGGTAGACGCACCTTTGCCTGTCCTCTTGGGGCTGGGAGGAGTTGGAAGTGGAGGGGAGTGAGGCGTAGTTGGAGGGATTGGTGATGTTGAGGGGGGCGGACTTGTCGCTCCTCTCCTCAGCCAGCTCAGAGGACTCTAGACTCCTGGTCGACTCTGGCCTCTTCGCTTCTGCCGGCTGAGTGAAGGGAAGGTGAATGTGCGTAGGAGGGGCGATTTAGGGAGGATGGGAAACGGGATGAGCGTGGTGCGGGTGATGTCGGGCGTGGAGGGATGCGTTGAGTATGCGCGTGGACTGGTAGTTGAAGCGTCGCATGAGGGCAGCGTTGGCTAGACTCCCGCCGCGCTTGCCAGAATCCCCCTCATCGTCGTCGTCGGCAAAGAAGCGATCCTCCAGTGCCTGCACATTGTAGTCCGCACTGGTGGACGCTGCTTGCTCCGCTGCTCGCACCATGTCTCAAACTCACTAACTTCCCTTTCATGCTCAAACTGATGGAAATGCGGTAGTGAAAATGAAGAGCAGAGAAAGAAAGGATACCAATTTCATCGGTCCTGACGCAGTCGGCGAATAGCTCTTGAGGGCTGGGGTTGAGGCTGCGATCTCGATGGTAGTAGTGGGACTGGAAGAACTTGGCCCAGAACTCCTTCTCCGTCATCTCGTGCGGCACCAGCTCCAGGTGCTTCCGCTTCACTGCACTACATCCAACCTCAGTGGGGAAGAAGAATGAATGAGGTAGAGGATGATAAGGATGAGCGGATAGGATGCTTAGGGAACCGGTGGGGTATGTGTTGAAGATAGAGTGTATGACGTCGGGGGTGAGGTTGAGGCGAAGACCGTTGCATCCATCCGTTTTCGCCAAATCGCTCAGGAATCCACCGGACACGCCTATCTTCTGCTCCCCCTCATCCTCTCGACCTAATCGCTGCAATTATTGCACTAGTAGTTGATGATAGATAAGTCAACATTTGGGCCAACTTACTTCATCTGCAACATTGGCCCAAAACTCGTCGGGAGTAAGGATCTTCTTGGTGACTAGCTCTTCGTAAAGTCTGAACAATTCCTTGTCCTCTTTGAGCAACCTCAAATGTCAGCATTCGCGCAAAGCCAGTGCTTGAACTGATCCGCTTGAAGAAACTTCTCTTTCAGCCGATTACGCTCGTTCTGATGTCGCTTCTTGGAAGCATGTTCCGGAGCTGGCGCATTGGCTGCTAAATCAGGCTCTGAGCTCTAAATTTGGCATTCTTAGACGGCCGCAAGAATATAGGTGGAAAAAAACCTTGAGATCTTTCTGAGTGGAAGCATTGCCATTGCGAAAAGCGGGGAGCATCTGCTGCAGCATTTCCTTCACCTGGAAGCAGAGCAGGATGAAGGAGAAGAGTTGGAAGGGGGAATGAAGTGGGAAGGACGCTGTTGCGCTCCTCGATCTGTTTCGCGTGTCCGCCGGGGGTGAGGAAGATGAAGGTGCGGTTGGAGCCGTCGGTGAGGTTGGCCTGCAGCATCACCTTCGCCTTCCCCTCCGGCGACACCTTCTGTCCTTCAATTCCCCCTTCAATTCATACCCCCCAGCCCTACTGCCTGCCCAGCCTTTGATGGAGGATAGGTGGTGTATTTCTCTGGTGCCTTCGGCGTTGCGCCAGAGCAGACTCTCTTTCAGGATCTCCAGTGTTCCTATGGAGCTCCCCGCCTTGCACTCTTTCCACTTCACCGAGTCCACCGACAGCAGTACATCTACCTTGGACATTTTTCAACTAGAACCACCTCAACATCTCCTTTGCCAATTGTTCTTCGTCAATATCACGGAAGAATAGGGAAAGAAATTTTGCTTGCACCAGAGGATGCAAGGCGCAGTGACATGCCTCACTTGCGCATCGGGCTGGGACACACGTCTGAGCGCGCTTTTGATTCTTATTACACACCTCAAGGTTTCATTTTTCCTTTTCTGCTAGTATCATAAGGAAATTCTCAGATTTTTCTCAAAACACGATCCAATTTTAAACATCGTCTTCAAGAGAACTTTTTTGAGAGATCAATAAGTTGGACGGACAAAAATTTCTACACCTCTTTTTTAGATCTTTTATCAAAAATAGGCATGTTTTAAGACTTTTGCTAGATGTCAAAACTAGATGTCATTTTTGGAAATTTTACCGCAATATAGAGTTTTGCAATTTTTTTTATTTTTCTGGCTTTTAGCCCTAGTAAGTCCATTTGAAGAAGCTTGCTTGGGCCAGACAAATATTGAATGCGAATCTGAATTTTTGTAAACGGCTTTAGGGCCATGCATTCCACTATATAGCCCAATGATTGACGCCAATATTCAAAAATCCAAGTAAATTTATTTTATTAATTTATTAATTAATTTAATTTTAATTTTTTTAGGGCTAGTCTCATTAATTCTTTTATGCCTTCTGGAGCCCTCCAAGGCGTTGTAGTATTTGAAAGTTTGAGGATTTTTCATTCCATTATGAAAAGCTTTCAGCCCAAACGAAACCCCTGTGCAAATTTATAATGTAAATCCTTATCACTAAAAAAGTGAGCGGAATCGCTGATGTTGTCTGGTTGCTGATGTTACCCACTTTAATAAAAATCAATCGCAACGGGGAATAAATAGCACCAGACTTTACACAACCTTTACACAAACACAATCAAGCAGCATCTTTCACAAGGACGATATTAGCTGGCAAAATTGTGGGTGAGCCGAATCACAAGAGAAGTTGAAGCCAGAAAAAGGAACATTCTATTGGGTTCGATTTGTTGGACATATGATACTTCTCACACTGCCAGGTGACTCATCCGCGCAGCTTTGACTGAGAGCGGCTATGATGTTTCGAGAAGGCGCGGGGCCTTCAAGCGCCTCCTTTTGGAAAGACGAGGTTGGGGCATGACTCAGGGAACATTGGGAATTGACGACGAGGGCGGATAGTAGAATCTCCCCTGGGCCTCCGTTCGCGTCGGCTTCGCTCCTACTCGCAGAACTGCACTGCCGCACTGTCTCCGAACTTTGTAGGCGGTGCCCGAACCTGCTGAAAGACACCTTCCTTTTCATCGCTTGGCCGATGCTGCCCTGCTTATCTTGCACACATGCACGAGATCAAGGACGCACTTGTCGAATTCTTGCAGCTGAGTTCCGTGGCTGGCGGCGTAGTTGTAGGAGGCAGCAGAGCTTCTGTAGCTCCTGAGAGGAGTAGGAGGATGAGGGGCGGAGTTTGAATAAAAAGGCTGACACCTAGTTTCCTCCCCCATGACATTTCCCCCCCAAGTAAGGCCCCCCTCAAGAAAGTTTCCCCCCATGAAAGTCCCCCCCATGAAAGTTTCCGTCCCCCCAAGCAATTGCATCAACAAAAAGTCTAGCAAATTAGTTGCAGGTATAAAAGGGGAAATTTGTGTCTTTGAGAGGGCGAAACTAGGCTTACCTATCCCCACACACCGTGCTTTAACTCGTCCTATAATGTCTCGAAGCCGTACCAACTAGGGGACGAGTTAGAGCAGGGTGTGTGGGGATAGCTAGGTCACTATAGTAGGTCATATCTTCGGGGGGGGGGACTTTCATGGGGGGGGGGGGTCACCCGCTTGGGGGGGTTGCCCTCCATGGGGGGACTTCGATGGGGGAGGAACTAGTTGTGAGCCAAAAAGAGTGCCTTCTGCCGCCGCCTGAGGAACTGGCGGAAGGGAAGCGATTGGCGGAGGAGTGAAAGTAGGCTTTGGCCATGCTGGGTACAGATCGACTGGCTCGCCGATCGCCTAGACCCATACTCCGCTGCTCCCCACCTTCCTTCTTTAACTCACTCTTTTTTGCAATTTGTTTTGCGGATTGTCGATCTAAAAAAATTCTAGGTATAAATTCTCTATTTTTGAGGATACAATGTTTCAAAATGGTCTTCGTGAATAGTTAACAAGGTATTCTCGGCTATTGCCAAGATGCGCGGCCTTTGTTCCAAGTAAGCAACGTTATAATTGCATAAGAATCACTTCTAGTCAAAATCAGCTGGTCAGCTTCAAAAGCCTTAAACATATGCTTGTTTGAATTTTTGAAACATCAAAATTTTATGTTTTTGATCACAAAGCGAAATATTACAAATTTGTTTCATAAAATACTTTTAACAGCTTCAAGACACCACCTAAACAACCATAACTGCCAAAATTGAGTTAATTTTATAGAAAAACTAGGGATTTATAGATGTTTGAATTTTTGAAACATCAAGATTTTGGTCTTTTGACTATGAATCAAGAAATAATAAATATTTCAAAAATTCCTTTTGCCAGCTTTTAAATGTTACTGAGGCGGACGTATCTGCCAAAAATCAGCTAATTCCACTGAAAAACCAGTGATTTAGGATTTTTCGTATTTTGAAACATCAAAAAATTGAGTTTTGGGTGAAAATCAAAAAATTTCGCCAAGCCCTAATAATGGTGCCAAGGCATCACCAAGGTGGACTTTCATGCAAAATTTCAGCTAATTTCATGGAAAACCCAGTGATTTACGATTTTTAGTGTCTTGAAACATCAAAAAATTGAGTTTTGGGCGAAATTCAAAAAATTACGCCAAGCGCCAAAAATGGTCCCGAGGCACCGCCTAGACGGACCTTCATGCAAAAAATCAGCCATTTTCGTTGAAAAACCGAGGAGTACGGGCCTCGGACACACACATATATATATATACTAGTAATATATGTTAGTGGCCGCGCTTTGCATGGCCACATTTAGTTTGGACCAGTTCCAAACGTACCTTTAATAAGCTCACCTTTCAGAAAAGGATTTCCAAAAGGATAGGAAGCAAAAACCTCTTCGTAGCTTAAAGGTCCAAGTGGTATGTGAAATATTCAAAAACTTCTATCAATGCAAGTCAATTTGAGTTCAATGCAGATACCATTGCCTGATATTGCGGTTCCTTGCGTTTATTTTGTCTTGAAGAATTACTTGAATCATTCCAAGAACATTGGGCCCCTGGGTAGGCCAGAAATCGAAAAATTGGCATCAGTCAATATATTTTTTTTCAAATATTTTACTAAAATCTTTCAAAACTAATTGATGGATTTTAAGCAGAACTGTTGTAGCTTTAATTTAAAAAAAAGTCCGACAGAAAATGTTGAAAATTGGAGGAGCTATGAAGTTCCAAAGTCAAAAATTGCCCAAAAATCGCAAAAATGCCAACGTTTTCGATTGTTTCATATTTTCAACGTTTTCCGTGCATGGATCCCCCCAAATAATTTTGAATATCTCGTCAAGACCGATTCATAGAGCTATCATATGCCTGGATAAGTGAAGAATCCAGGGAGCCCCGAGGCCCCTCCCAAACTGGGGTCACGCGTATATAATAAGATATATATATGCGGAAAGACGGACGCAAAAATGAGGTAACTGGTTAAGCTGGCCTTGGCCGCCCGCCGCTTCGGGCAGGGCGCCAGAGCTCCTCCGGCCTCCGGGCACGGGTGCTACGGCCCCTACGCTTCGCCTAGCATGCTTCGCATGCTAGGCTACGCTCCGGGGCCTCCGCACCCATGCCCTCCGGCCTCCGGAGCTCTGACTGCCCTGCCCTCCGCGGCAGGCGGCCTTCGGCCGCGCAAAAATTGAAACCCTGTTTGAGGAGAGTAGAAAGGAGCGAATTTTGATGTTTTTTCGTATTTGGCCGACGCTGCGAATTTTCTTGCGTAAAAATTGGCCGCCTGAGGTGTCGTTGACAGTTTTCTGCAGCTGCATCCCCGAACCAGACATCCCTGCAACTGCAACACTTCACTTCATTTCCGTCCATGCTCACTCAACTTCAATGCAACTCAACCTCATTCCAATAATAACTAATAAAACATGTTTTACGATTACTTCTCATAGCAATTCAATGAAGGGCAGAGATATACAGGCCAATTATGCCTAAATAATGTTAGGAAATAATAATATTTTCACTCCAGGCACAATACGTACTTCCTAATTGATAAAAATGATTAGCTTACTTATTTCCGGAGGGAAGCATGACTCGGGTAGGGCATAACGAATGACGCAAAAACTCATGTAGCGAAAGTGTTGGTTGATGATCATGTAGAGAAAGAACGGGATTGTTGCATTCACAACCGCCAGAAAATTGGTCACCACGGACATGTAGCAGTATATTTCCTACAACAAACCATATTTGCTGAGACATCAAAAGTGACTGGGCAGAAAAACCGCATGCTGGCTTTGCTGAGATCCCTTAAGTGCTGCTAAGATGACTATGGCCACGCCAGGTCCCTCCAGTACTAAGTGTGCCAGAGTTGTTGCAAACGTCAGCTTCAGAACCACCTATTTTTCAAACTTTTCTTTTCCATATCAAGGCCAAGGAAGAAGGCCGTCCGTCATAAACAGGCGCTAGAAGCAAGAAAAGGGGAAAGAGAAAGCAGACCTTGCGTCGCTGAGTAAATCCCTCGCCGAGTCCATCGATGGGGAAGCTGATCTTGACGACGGCGGTAGCAACGAGCATGAGGAGAATGGGAAGGATGCTGGCCAAGACGGCTTGGAGCCAGAAGGAAGCTTGCTCGAAACTCTCCACCCCACTGCTGCAAGTGAGAAAGAAGTGTTGAGTGTTGAAAGAGAAAGAAGTGTCTATGGTCTGAGGGATGTGCCTATTGCGGCGGTTGATGGTGATGGTGAAGTACTGGATGCACTGGTAGCCGTCCTGTAGACCGGGACTGATATCAGGCGGGCCGACTGGATGTTGCAGCACTTCTCGCACGATTGGCCAGTTCACACTGCACACACTTCTTCACACCTCCTGCCTCAGACACCATCACCATCCCCGCCTCCCTCCACACCTGAGCAAGACGCTGAGCAAGAGGGTGAGGAGGATGCCGAGTCCGATGTTGCGCTGGGAGGAGATGCGGCGGAAGTTGAGGGGGAACACGATGCAGACCACAGTCTGGATGGTGATGAGCAGAGTGGACCTGCCGATTGGAGAGGAGAGTAGGAAGTCATGTAGGAATAGAGTTAGTAAGAAAGTAGGAACCAGGTAGAGGTGATGCCGAATAGGTTGGCGGACATGTTGAGCCATGGCTGTGAGTCCCAGAAGAGGCGCTCCAGGGCGGGCCAGGGCGCCGGTCGCAGCCGCCGTCCGTCCACCCGCGTCAGCGCGTACACCATCTCCAGCGACAGCGACAGCACGAAGCCCATGTTCGCCAGCGCCTTCAGCCGCAGCAGATGCACCGCTGCGCTTCCCTTCAATCTTCCTTCAGCCCCATTCCCCTCTTTGACCAGCAGGAAACCTTGAAGCATTTGAGACGGTAGACGAGGAGGTTGTAAAAGTTGCCGCAGAGACAGAGGGCCAGGAGGAATGGGAGGCAGTTGCGCACCAAGCTTAGGTGGAGCCAGCG
Organism: Ptycholaimellus sp. GST1_10; assembly: GCA_030248095.1. NCBI lineage: Eukaryota > Metazoa > Nematoda > Chromadorea > Chromadorida > Chromadoridae > Ptycholaimellus > Ptycholaimellus sp. GST1_10. Next base: position 14,965 of record JASANA010001436.1, on the reverse strand, counting down.
ACAACTTCCGCTTCCCACTCTCTCCTCTGCCAGCACCTTCAGCACTAACAGCAGTCCTCACCGCTTCACAACAGCGCATCATGAAAGCCTCGCTCATTCATCAAGGGCAAGGGGCAACCTGGCTGAGGTTGTGGAGGCAAGCGTTGCGATACTCGGCGAGAAGTCGGAGGTAGTGCATGACTTGGGTGAAGCAGACGGCAGCGGAGGCATTGCTCCCATCCTTGCACCCGGGCAAGCGGCTCATTAGGAAGGAGGGGCAAGGGGCAACCTGGCTGAGGTTGTGGAGGCAAGCGTTGCGATACTCGGCGAGAAGTCGGAGGTAGTGCATGACTTGGGTGAAGCAGACGGCAGCGGAGGCATTGCTCCCATCCTTGCACCCGGGCAATCGGCTCATTAGCCCAGCCGCCTGTTCCCCGTCCACCGTGAAGAAATACTTGCTCGTATCCATCAATTCTTCTATTTCATTTACACTTCTACTTCTCTAAAGCACTTCTTTCTTTTATTTCATTTTGAAATGAGCTAAAATAGCAATTAAATTGGCTTGACTTGCTAGAACCTATGTATTAAGAAAGCTTTACTGAGAAGGTCGGTGGTCAGATAAGATTTTAAAGATGTTCAGTGGCCTCTAAGGGTGCATAACTCAAAATTAGATTTTTGACGAATTTTTGAAATTTCAAAAATGACCAAAAATTTAATCGTCCATAACTCCTCCTTTCTTCTCAACCTATTTTGATTATTCGACCATCATTCGAAGTTCGAACCGTCTCGACGAGAAAAACACTTTCTTCTTTTTGGATTATCTCTCTACGACCAAATAGAGCTGAGTTATTTGCAAACATTAGGTATCTACACTGTTACTTATTTTATTTTATTCGAAAATTTTATTTTTTACTTTTTTTGAAAAAATCTTATCAGTGACAGGTGTGATTCACTTTTTCTTATAATTCGGGTTTTTTTACCTGTATTCTTACCTTATTTGGCTCCTAACTTTTTTGGCTTCTACCAGGAGAGACATTTGAGGTTGAAAATGAAAACTTTCATTTTCCCTGTCATAGTATAGCTAAAGAATGGCTATAAAAATTTGTCTCAAAATTTAATGTTTGAATGGGAAAACGTTGGCATTGTTTTTCCCTAACCTTTAGCATAGGCATACGAAAAGTTCCTGCCCATTTTTACAACTCAATTTCCAAATCTGCAGCTAAATACCATACAGCTAATTGGATACGGGGAAGAAAATTTGGCTGACACCTGGAGCCCCCCCCCCCCCCCCGAAAGGTTTCACCCCCCCCCCCCCCCCCCAAACGGGTTTCACCCCCCCCCCCCCCCGATGAGTTTCACCCCTCCCCCAAGAGTTTCACCCCCCCCCCCCCCAAAGGGTATATATTGAAAAAATTTTTATTAGCTCAAAATGCTTCTCTTTACATATCTCGAAATTTAAACTCAAGGAATTTTTTTCTAAACAACTAAATACCTACTTTTTTTACTGAGTCTATACCTAGTTAGTCTATACCGAGTTCGTCATGCTACTAGTTAGTCTATACCGCAATATAGGGCGTAGCCACCTGACTTTTTTAAAGGCTCGCGAGGGACATAGTTAGTCCTTACCGAGTTGAGCACTTTAAAACATCAATGACCTCGGTATAGACTAACTATTAGGTACTGCCACAGTCATGACCTCGTCGAGGACGAGCATGCGTCTAAGCTTTTGAGTTGGAATCTTGAAAGGTACTCCTGGTAGGGGACAAGCCCCTACTCCTGGTAGGCATGCGCCCGCCATCCGGTATAGACTAACTATGTTTCAAAAAAAGTAGGTATTTAATCATCTACATGAAAATTCCGTGAGTTTAAATTTCGAGATATGTACAGAAGAGTATTTTAAGCTATTAAAAATTTTTTCAATATAGTACCCTTTGGGGGGGGGTGAAACTCTTCGGGGGGGGGGGGGTGAAACTTTGGGGGGGGGGTGAAACCTTTGGGGGGGGGGCTCCAGGTGTCAGCCGAAAATTTTATTCTTATTTTAAAAAATTTACATTTTGAGACCAAAATTGTTTGGCCATATTTTGCCTATGCGTAGGGGCAAAATTAGTTTTCATTTACAACCTCAAATATGCCTCCTGGTACGAGGACTTAGGAACCATAAATAGGTACAAAAAAGTAAAAAAATCTAAATTTTTTGGAAAGTTTCTCGTCGAGACGGTTCGAATGGTGGTCGAATCATCAAAATCGGTTGAGAAGAAAATCGGTTGAGTTAATGACGGTTAAATTTTTGGTATTTTTTGAAAATTCAAAAACTTGCCAAAAATCAAATTTTGAGTTTTGCGCCCTCACAGGCGACCAAAAGTCTAGTTGCGCGGCCGAAGGCCGCCTGCCGCGGAGGGCAGGGCAGTCAGAGCTCCGTAGGCCGGAGGGCATGGGTGCGGAGGCCCCGTAGCGTAGCCTAGCATGCGAAGCATGCTAGGCGAAGCGTAGGGGCCGTAGCACCCATGTCCGGAGGCCGGAGGAGCTCTGGCGCCCTGCCCGAAGCGGCGGGCGGCCAAGGCCAGCTTAAGCAGTTACCCCATTTTTGCGTCCGTCTGTCCGCATATATATATATATATATATATATATATATATATATGTGGTTCCGGGGCCCGTACTCCGCGGTTTTTCCACGAAATTGGCTAATTTTTTGCATGAAGGTCCGCCTAGGTGGTAACTCCAGGCCATTTTGTGTGCTTGACGTAATTTTGCGTTTTTCGCCCAAAACCCAAAATTTTGATGTTTCAAAGTTCCAAAAATCAGAAATCGCTGGGTTTTCAATGAAATCAGCTGATTTTTGGCAGGTACATCCGTCAAAGTAATATCTTGAAGCTGGCAAAAGGAAATTTCGAAATATTTTTTAATTATTGATTTATAGTCAAAAACCCAAAATATTGATGTTTCAAAAATTTGAACATGCATAAGTCCATGGTTTTTCGATGAAACTAGCTGATTTTTGGTATGTACATCCGCGAAAATAATATCTTGAAGCTGGCAAAAGGAATTTTGGAAATTTTTAGTATTTCTCCATTTATAGTCAAAAACCCAAAATCTTGATGTTTCAAAAATTGGGACATGCATAATTCATAGTTTTTCATTGAAATCTGATGAATTTTGGCATTTTCATCTAGGTGGTGTCTTGCGGTGAGGCCGCGCATCTTGGCAACCGCCGAGAATACCTTGTTTCAAAAATAAGTATAAAAATGGGGTCAAAATTTTTTGGCAATTAATAAAGCTCTCTTAATTTTTGCACAACTTTTACATTTAGATCCTCTTTGTTGAAGTTTCCTGTTCTTTGCATGAACAGGAATCTTAAATTGCGAACTAAAATAGAAACGATAAATCATAAATTTTTTTGGTTAGGAGCATACATTCAAGAGCGCTGCATTTTGGTTCAAACGACCACATAGCTGCTATAAACAATTTGGCCGCCCTTTAGATGAAGCAGAAGCCTCCGGTGTGCCGGATTCTTCTTCCTTATCTTGTTGAGCAGGGTAATCTCGTTTCTGACTGATTGGTATGGGAATACCAAGACACATAAGATAAAGAACAAGGAAGAACATTCTGGCGGCAAAAACATCGAAAAATTAGTGGCTTATATAAGTCGCTTATATCTACTTTGTCAATTTTGCCTTGTCCTCCCTTTCACATGCATAAAAATGGGTGGAGGAAGCGAAAATGTAATATCCTTAGCCTTTGAGATATCTTTATGAAAAGCCATCCCTCAGCTTTTGCCAAACATGGAAGAAAGGCAGATCGGCTGACGCCTTGTCAAAAGCAGTTCCAGCTAGTTTTCCCCTATCTGACAGAGAGGAAGCTGACATTTGCACTTGTGCTTTCGCACGTTTCTTCTCTAAACAAGGCTGACATAGCTTCCACCTATTTCCAAGACATATCAACAAAGATGTCACACATTTGGCCTACACATTTCCATTACCCTGAAACCTTTAAAAGTAACGCCTTTCAGCCACCTTTTGCTAAAAGAAATGTCGTCATTCCTGCTGTGGAATTTGGTAAAGGTGAAGCTTGAGCATGATAAGAGGAAGGAAAAGGGAAGAGGAGAGAATGAGGCGGGCGCCGACGGAAAGGGTGGAAGCTGAAAGAGTGAGGAGGGCTGAGAATGAGGTGTGAATGGTGTGTCTGTGGGAGGTGTGTGGCGAAGTGGAGGCGGGGCGGAATTGCGGACGGCTTAGCCGGCCTGAAATGGGAGCCCCTCCTGCACCCTTCCTCAATCCACCGACCCCCCTTCCTCTATCCACCAATCCCCCTTCCACCCACACCCCCAACCACTCCCATCACCGCACAGTCTAAGCATCAACTCTAATTATCCACATATTTCAATCAAAACATACAAGATTTTCATGTCTTTGAACCCACACACTGGAACAGGGAGCTAAAAAGAGGGTATATAAGCTTCGTCATTCTATGATTAGCTGAAAAGACTGCACGCCGTATTTTGCCCAAAAGCAAACGAAGTAATACACGTAGACCTATCTATCGCCATCTAACACCCTGTTTTGTCGGCAAATAATGTTCCTGAAGGGTCATGTTTGCTGCATTCATAAATGCAAGCTAAATTTTTTACTTAATTAAGTTTATTTATTCAAACTAGTCAATTCACCAACGGTTTGTGAAGAAGAGCCCAACGGCCTGCGAAATTACTAGTTGCAAAATATGAAAATTTAGAATTTAAGAACAAGCCGATCATTTTCAAACTTGCAGAATTTCTGGCAAACAAAAAATGCATGAACTGCGCTGAAAAAGAAAACGGCGGTCCTGGAAAGCCGTTGTCAGCTGTTGAGGTGGTTTGGCTGTTAATCCTGCTGCGATTTCAAGACAAGACGGGTGACAGAAGTCCGTGTCAAGGACTAGAGGGGATACATTTGCCCACAACTGTCAGCCTTTTAAGCTCCCCACCAAGTTGATGCTTTAGGCACTTCTATCCATCCCAGCCGCAACGTTAGGGTCAAGAAGGTGGAAATTAACGTTAACGACTCTCATTTGTGCTCACCGCCATATTGACGAAGAAACGAAGGGAAACAATTAGTGAATTCGCCAGGGGATGGCGAGCGGAAATTACGAAGCCCCAGGCTTAACCGCACCAAGGCCTCCAGTAAACCTTCAAGCCTCCACACCTCACAACAAGATGCGTCGAGCCAGATATCATTAGATCTTTAACTATTTTCCTTAATTTGACATCATAAGCAAACATGTTTATCCTTTGCAATAATGCTCCATTTTCACAAAGGAAGGTCCTTGAACTTCACAAAAAAAACTGCAGAATTTCAAAATTCAAATATTAAAAAATTATTTCAAAAAGTTGGAATCAGGGTATGAAAATTGTTTCAACAATTATAATGGCGAAAAACGCAATAGGTGACCTGAAAAGCAGTGACCAGTTTATTCATTAAAAAGTAGCACATTGTGAGCATGATGCTTTTTGAATTTTATAAATCGGCTCAGTAGTTGTTGAGATCAGTGTTGCCGTTTTTTTTATGCCATAATGTGTACATTACAGAATCTTATACAATCCATATAATGTATAGTATTGTATAATTGGCTGATTGTAATGTGAATGTATGTATAATTTTTGAGAGGCCAAAATATGCCTTAATTATGCCATAACTGGGCCTGTTATGGCATAACTGGGCTTGATATGGGCTAGTTATGGGATATCTATGCTCCAGTTTGCATTGTGGGATTTTGCCATGCAACCAATGCATAGATTGCAGAGGTGCAGCAAAGGCTTCAGCTTCTCTGTGCTGTTCGCCATGCAACCAATGCATTGATTGCAGAGGTGCAGCAAAGGCTCCAGCTTCTCTGTGCTGTTCGCCATGCAACCAATGCATAGATTGCAGAGGTGCAGCAAAGGCTCCAGCTTACTCTGTGCTGTTCGCCATGCAACCAATGCATAGATTGGTCATGCCGATTTGGCGTTACGCCGATTCGGCGTTACGCCGATTCAGCGTTACGCCGATTCGGCGTTACGCCACATAGATTGCAGAGGTGCAGCAAAGGCTCCAGCTTACTCTGTGCTGTTCGCCATGCAACCAATGCATAGATTGCAGAGGTGCAGCAAAGGCTCCAGCTTCTCTGTGCTGTTCGCCATGCAACCAATGCATAGATTGCAGAGGTGCAGCAAAGACTCCAGCTTCTCTGTGCTGTTCGCCATGCAACCAATGCATAGATTGCAGAGGTGCAGCAAAGGCTCCAGCTTCTCTGTGCTGTTCGCCATGCAACCAATGCATAGATTGCAGAGGTGCAGCAAAGGCTCCAGCTTACTCTGTGCTGTTCGCCATGCAACCAATGCATAGATTGCAGAGGTGCAGCAAAGGCTCCAGCTTCTCTGTGCTGTTCGCCATGCAACCAATGCATAGATTGCAGAGGTGCAGCAAAGGCTCCAGCTTACTCTGTGCTGTTCGCCATGCAACCAATGCATAGATTGCAGAGGTGCAGCAAAGGCTCCAGCTTCTCTGTGCTGTTCGCCATGCAACCAATGCATAGATTGCAGAGGTGCAGCAAAGGCTCCAGCTTACTCTGTGCTGTTCGCCATGCAACCAATGCATAGATTGCAGAGGTGCAGCAAAGACTCCAGCTTCTCTGTGCTGTTCGCCATGCAACCAATGCATAGATTGCAGAGGTGCAGCAAAGGCTCCAGCTTCTCTGTGCTGTTCGCCATGCAACCAATGCATAGATTGCAGAGGTGCAGCAAAGGCTCCAGCTTACTCTGTGCTGTTCGCCATGCAACGAATGCATAGATTGCAGAGGTGCAGCAAAGGCTCAAGCTTCTCTGTGCTGTTCGCCATGCAACCAATGCATAGATTGCAGAGGTGCAGCAAAGGCTCCAGCTTACTCTGTGCTGTTCGCCGAATCAGCGTGAGGCCGAATCAGAGGAACGCCGAATCGGCGTAACGCCGAAACGGCGTAACGCCGAATCAGCGTGACGCTGAATCAGCGTAACGCCGATTTGGCGTCACGCTGATTCGGCGTTACGCCGTTTCGGCGTTACGGCTGATTCTCAATGTATATTATACAATTACACAATATTGTGAAATTGTATAACCCATAATTGTATTGTATAACAGGGCTTACACAATATTGTAATGTTAATGTATGTATAATTTTCAGGGCACCTGTATTGTAATGTTAATGTATGTATAAGCACAGGAAAAAGCGGCAACACTGGTTGAGATCTCAAAGTTGAACAAATAGAAATAATTTTGTCACGATTTTTAAAGTTGTCATGCATAAAAATTAAATTCGAAATTTTCAAAACGTTTCTGAGGGAAAATTTTTGCGTGGCCGAAGGCCGCCTGCCGCGGAGGGCAGGGCAGTCAGAGCTCCGTAGGCCGGAGGGCATGGGTGCGGAGGCCCCGGAGCGTAGCCTAGCATGCGAAGCATGCTAGGCGAAGCGTAGGGGCCGTAGCACCCGTGCCCGGAGGCCGGAGGAGCTCTGGCGCCCTGCCCGAAGCGGCGGGGCAGCCAAGGCCAGCTTAAGCAGTTACCCCATTTTTGCGTCCGTCTTTCCGCATATATATATATATATATATATATATATATATATATATATATATATATATATGTGTCCCTGTCGCGCTCGTACTCCGTGGTTTTCAACCAAATTGGCTGATTTTTTGCATGAAGGTCCGTCTGGGTGGTGGCTCGGGACCATTTTTTGCGCTTGACGTAATTTTGCGTTTTTCGCCCAAAACCCAAATTTTTGATGTTTCAAAGTACGAAAATTCATAAATCACTGGTTTTTCAACGAAATTGGCTGATTTTTGGCAGGTACGTCCGTCGAGGTGCTATCTTGAAGCTGGCAAAAGGAATTTCCGAAATATTTGTTATTTCTCAGTTTATGGCCAAAAACCTAAATTCTTGATGTTTCAAAAATTTGAACAGCCATAAATCGATGGGTTTTCGATGAAATCAGTTGAATTTTGGCGTGTACGTCTCTAATGGTGATATATTGGAGTTGATAATAGAATTTTTTGACACATTTATTATTTCTTGATTTTTAGTCAAAAACCTAAAATCTTGATGTTTCAAAAATTCGAACATCCATAAATTACTGGTTTTTCAATAAACTCAGCTTAGATTTGGCAGATACGTTTGCTGCGGCAGTATCTTAAAGCAGTTAAAAGGAATTGCTTAGCTTATTATCTGGAACAAAGGCCGCGCATCTTGGCAACAGCCGAGAGTACCTTGTTTAAATTATGATTGAAATTCCACATATATCCTGCCAGTTTAGTAACGGCAAAAATTACCTTTCCAGAAAAAAAGTTTGTTAAAATCCGTTGAGAATTCGCACGGCCCGGCCATTCCAGATGCCTAAATATACACACATATATAAACAGACAAAAATTGAGTCACATGTATAGACCGCGAAGCGGGTAGCACGACAATTCCCCCCCGACAATTCCCCCCCGACAGTTCCCCCCCGAGAATTCCCACCCGGATAATTCCCCCCCGGGATAATTCCCCCCCGACAATTCCCCCCCACAGAATTTTTCATGCCCCCAAGCATTTTTTTAGCCCTGTCATGCCCAGAATACAATTTTTTTTAGTTTTTTGAAGCTGTCACCCCACATTTTTTCCAAGTTTCTTGGTTTTGTGACTCCTGAGACATGTAATTTCTTGAACTGAAGGTACGTCAAAGCCAAAACGCCCTTAAAATATTCGTGTTGCAGTAGTGACAGTGCCAAGACAGTGAGATAAATCTTGTTGTAGGAGTGACAGGGCCAAAATACTTTAAGAGACAGTTTGTGAGAGGATTGTGAGGCCTTGTAGGAGGGGTATTCCACTTAGCAAAAATCGAAGGTTCGAGTTGGGAATCGTGATTAGTCCATGGTTTTGGTCCATTTAGTTGTGATCTCAGCCCAACAAACCCTGACCCAAAATATTGCTTAATTGCTGCGAAATGACCATTTTTCTAACACCTACTTTTTTGACCTCTACGTTGTTTGGTGCTAGCGTCCATATTGCTCAGGAAGAGTAGTACTGGAAGCTGCTGGAACTGGGACTGGGGATGAGGAGCTGTGAGCTGGCCTCCATTCTTCTCCTCCTGTCCTCCTTGCCTGCTCCCTGCTCTCCTGGGCCAGGGGGGAGGACTGTGCTCCGGCTCGGAGTCCGAGTCCCTCCGAGGGGCTCAGCCACCCACTCCGCCGTCCATCAGCGCGCGTTGAGCGTCGCCAGCTGTACCTTGAGGCCTCCTAAGAGGAGGAGGCAGGGAGGGTGAAGGAGGGCCTTGCCTCCAGCCCGATGCGCATGCGTCGGAGGCGGCGAGCGCCATGGGGACTCCCACTCAGCGAGAGCCCGCCGCCGCCACTCGTGCTCGAGCCTGCAGCTCACCCCTTCTTACAGCCAACGGCAACTAGGGCAGCAGCGGGAACTGAGCAGAACCTCGTTGGCAGTAAGGGAATGTCTGGAGTCCGCCTCCCTTCTGCTGGCTAGGCCAGACTCGCTCTGGCTCCGGCTACGACGCCAGGCCCTGTTGAGAAGCAATGCTGTGGAGGAGGAGGAGGAGGCAAGTGGGGATATAAAGGAGGAGGGAGTAAAAAGGCAACTGAGCAGCAGTTCTGAGCTCAGGCGGCGGGGCACCGGTGCGTGCCCCGCGACTGCCCAGTGGCCCGTCCAGAATCAGCACATTGTTTCGTTCCAGCGAGAAGCTGCCTGAGCAGGAGGGCCAGTCTGCTGTTGAGGGAGATAGAAAGGGGGACTGGAGGGAAGTGGGCAACCGAATGGTGTCACTACGCGCTCGGAGGGAACGGCGGGGAGAGGGAGCGATGATGCCTGGGAGGTGGAAGGCGGAGGGAGGCTGGAGTCATCGCTGACGTCGACCATGCTGGTGGAGGGCTCCGGGGCGGAATGGAAGCCAGCCTGCTCTCCTCCTCACTTTCCTCTGGAGGAGTACATGTGGAGGAGGAGTACGTGGGAGAGGGCGGAGATGCTGCTGTGGGAGGAGGAGCGACTGAGGGGGCTTCTGGAGCGCTCTGCGGCTTCTTTCTGCCCGCTGTCGCTGCTGCTGCTACTGCTGCTCTCTGAGCTGACCACCTCTTGCATCACCTGCCAGTCCAGTCTCAGCTCAGCCTGAGTGAAGGGGTGAAGAGAGGGCGCAACTCTAGGCTGCGGTCCGATCTCCTGCTCTGACTCGCTCTCCGAAGGATTGCTCAGGCCTTCCAGTTCCCGCTGCATCAAAAGCGGGAGTGAGTAGAGGTGGTAGGTGCCAGGTGGTGGTAGGTGAAAGAACCTGAACGAGTGAGTCGAAGAAGGCCATCATGCGGAGGTCTTCCGAGGTGTCCTCCTCCTGCGGACTCCGCGGCAGAAAGCCGCCTTCCTCGTCCCTCTGCTCCTACAGCAGAGTCTGCTTGCATTCAAGGTAGGCGAGGAAAGGCATACTCCCAACATGGAGGTGTATACCGAGCTGACAGGGATTTATGCTCACCAGGATGAAGGTCCCGTCAGAATAAATCCCTGTCAGCTCGGTATAGACCTCCATGCTCTCAACCTGGTCCATGAGGAGGCGGACGTATTCAGAGTGGGTGAAGATGGGGCGCTTGGAGACTGCCGCAGATGGCTCCGTCCCCTTGCACAGCGCCCACGGGGACCACACCTTATCAGCAGTAGCTCCGGCACAGTGCACTGGAAGCAGGAGGCGGGGGGAGGGACCTTGATCACTTTCTCCACGCCAGAGGAGAGGAGAATGTGATGAGCGGGGGAGTAGCGGACTTGGTTGACGATAGAGCGATGGCCTTTCAGGACGTAGTCTGCGGATTTGTGCAGTTTGCCTGCGACCAGTTGAAGATTTGTTCGGGATGATCAGAGGGGCATATAAAAGATGAACATGTGGTGTAGGAGGCGGTGTCGGGGGGCAGACGCCAGGCAAAGAGGCTGAAGTCGTCGGAGCCAGTGAAGAGGCAGTCCCCCTCTGGCCCCCCGAAGCAGAGGGACTTCATCGTGCAGCTGTTGAAGTAGCCCCGATCGTCCAGTCGCAGCACCGCACTCCCACGCTCCATCTACACCCCATCTTCTCTCCTCCCACCTTCACCAACTTTCCTTCAGCCCCCCTTCCCACCTGGAAGAGACAGGGGCTGGCTAGTCTGCGAATGGTGGCCAGACGCTGCCCGTCCGGACTCCAGGCGCACGCCATCGCCCCCGCCCCCCCGCCGTCCGGGCTGGAGTACACCAGCACTGGCCTGCACTCATCACATGCTAGTCTGCGGCGGAGTGGGCTACGGAGAAGTGGACCTGGAGGCTCTGCGAAGGTCCCAAAGGGCAGCACCGCTCACCGGGCTTGCCGTGGCCACCAAGCGTGGCTCCACCGGGTTGTGATAGGCGGACTGAACCGCAGCTCCATCGCGATGGCCCAGCACTAGGCTACCCTCCTCCCTTCCACCAAGCATCTGGGAACTGTGCTCCAGCCCTACAAGGCACTAAGGCTGTTAATAAGATTCCAAGGTGCGGGAAGGCAAAATACCTTGCTCTCTGATGTCTTTGAGGGTGACGCGGCCGTTCTCGCATGCGGCGAGGAAGAGTTGGTCGTTGAAGGGGTGGACGGAGAGTGTGTAGACGACGTCCTCCCAGGGCCAGATGTCCAGCGTTCCTCCGCTCTCCGTGTCGTGCAGCATGATCTGAGAAGGACTGAGGCGTCAGCAGAAGGCAGGGTGAGGAGGCTAGGGTAAGGGGGTAATAGAAGAGGGTAAGGGGGTAATGAAGGAGGCGTACGGTGCGATCGTTGCCGGCGCTGAGAAGGCGGTCGGCGGTGGGGGAGGTGAAGGCGAGGCAGAAGATGTTGGAGTCGTGACGGGCGCGCATTTGGCTGGGTCGCGGCTTTGAATGCCCCACCAGCTCCCCCGTCCGCCACACCAGCACCCGCCTCAACAGCGTCAGACCTTCAGAGGATGACAGAAAGGGAAGTAGGAGGCAGGGAAGTTGGAAAGAGGGCCTTCACCGATCGTCGCCGCCAGAAGCAGCCAGAGCCTGGAGCGGCCCCGGCGCAAACTCCACGGCATTCACACAGCCGAAGTGGCCGCCCACCGTCCGCTGGTGGAAAGGACTGCCTCCATTCAGCTTTAGGGCCCCATCCCAGACTGTTCTACATCGCCTTCCCCCGTTCTTACCTGTCACATCACTTGTATTACCTTCCTTTATCCTTCCAGGGGCCTGAGTGAGAGAAAACCTTGCTCAGAAGCAGACAGCAGGTGGCAAAGGTCTCGATTCTTCATCCCTGATTACATACTGCAATCATGCTCTTCACTACTGCATAGAAGGCTTTTCTTTTGGAATAGGCAGGCATTCACTGGTGATTAATCGAACTGGTGATGGGTGCTCATGAGAGGGGGCAAAAAGAATTGCGCAGAGTTTACGCCAGGGTCGCCTGATGTGTTAGGGGAAGTGGCGCTTAATTGACATGAAAACGGCAGAATGCTCATTTGTCTGACAACTGAATTTTACTTCCATAGATAAATGCTACTTTCTTACTTTTAACTCTCTTTTAAATGCTTTCACTGAGTCATGAGAGTCGGATATATCAAACTGGTTCGCCTTAGCCAAAAGTGCAGTGTTTAGGCTTGGGCTTAGGCTAGGCTTCCCAGTGTTTCTTTCTATAGAATTGTGATTTCTGCGTTGCTGCAGAGGAAAAGCTAATTTTCAGGCACAAAGATGGGCACTACCAGGCAGCATTAAGGGCCTAAACACTAGCACGATCAAATCTAGAGGAAGACCAAAATAGATATCTGAATGCAGACGGGATGAATGAGAGGCAGAGCAAAATGCGCATCAATCAACTGGCGGAGAACAAAGGGCACTTGGATGTTATGGGGTGGATATGGAATAGAGACGGCGATTCAGCGGGCAGGCAAAAGCGGACGACCCCGAGATGTTGGCTGAGTAGGCTGGGATGGTTGGAGCCTTACTTCTCTCTGGCGGCCTCAATGTGGAGGTGGCCGCGCGTGTCCAGCTTGGACTTCAGCGTAGCCTTCAAAGCACCAGCACTGCTCAACTGTGGATGAGAGGGGGGAGGGAGGTAACCTTGTCCACATCAGAAGGAATGTGGTAAGGCTCGGACCACTTCCTCGCGCGTCACGGTGCCGTGCTTGTCCTTGCGCTCCTCGTGTCTGCAGGCTGGGAGGTTGAAAAGGAGGGAGGAGAAAGAGGGAGAGAGACAGAAAGGGAGAAGGAGAGAGAGATAGAAGAGGAGAGAGGGAAGAAGGAGGAACCGGCCGGTGACGACGACGGCCTCGCCCGGGATGACGACCTTGACCTCCTCGGGGGTGAAGTAGGGAACGTCGAGGGCGACGTGGAACTTCTCCGCATCGCTCTCCACCTTCACCACACCGTCGTTGTGCTGCAGCGGCCAGTCCCAGTTCGCCTTGTCCCACGCGTGCTCCACTTTCAGAGGCTGCAACTCAGCTACAAGCTTGGCCCAGGCCTAGCAGAGGACTAAGGGCCCAGCTAACGGCGGCCATGGTCGGGGAAATTGGCGTGAGGCTGCTTTGGCGGACTGGGAAAAGCGGCTGACTGAGGTAGCTGAGGGAGGTCTGGAGGGGGCGGGGTTCTAGCTGGGGTGGGGGGGGTTCTGGGGTGTGCGTCGGGGCGGTGGGAGGGGACTCTTCAAGGAAGCCGCAGCCGAGGTCAGGCGAGCTCCTTTATAGCCGCCCAAAGTTTCCCAGTGTAAAGGCTGGCAATGGGAGGTTTGGGGAGGGAAGGCCTGGGCTATGCGGGGGGTGAGAGACTATGCGGGGTAGGAGGAGAAGGGAGGAGGGGGCGAAGGGCTCAGGGGTGGCAGCCGACGTAGGGCGAACAGATGAGGGGCGCCGGATGAAGAGCCCTGCGAGGCGAGGGAGGCCCTACAGCCCTTTCAATCCCACCTGGCCACCCCAAGGTATGCAGCTCACTTCCACAGCCCCCCTTCACCTTTTGCCCACCCCTCCCTCCCTCCTTCCACCCTCACTCCCCCGGCCTCCTTGAAGCCCCCTTCCTTCGTTCCCTTGCGACGGTTGCTGTTATTCTCGTAGGCGGACTGGCTAGGCTGACTGTAAAGCGGCCCCTGGAGCCTGGGCCTCTTGAAGGGCAGGCGAAGGGGTGTCTTGGATGCCCTCAGGGACCAGGGGCGGGGGCGTCTTGGATGCCCTGCCTCACCTGAGCTGCTGGATGGGGTGAGGGAGTGGCTGAGATGAGCAGAAGCCAGTTTCTTCCACAGCTGCAAGAACTATGGAAAAGCAGCTGACACAGATCACATGATCTCATCCTTCCAGCACAAACACACCGCTCAGTTTTGCAGCCAACCGTTTTTGGATTTCTGCATCCACTCCAATATAGATTGATGCCAACGCGTACAGGGCAGCTTTGAAAAAATATAAAAGTCAATTCATCACGAAAGCAATTATTGCTCGAATCAATGTTTTCAAGTAACTGATAATCGACATTTGACTATCACATCTCATCACAAACGCTACGGCCATGCCCTACTTTGTGGCAGGGCGGACTTCAGTTGCGCAAAAAACTCAAAATCTCTGATTTAGTGCTGCTTCGGATGTCATCAGCATCAATAAGATCTCCTTCTATCAGCAACCTTTGAAAGCTGGTCAGTTGAATGTGAGTCCCTAAATTATACTAGTAGACCATGTTTTTGAATCTTCCACAAATCGGCAAAATGTCGACCTCCCTTCATGTTTGGTGCTGCTGTGAGCCCATTTCTGCATGTTTCTGAACGGAGCTAACTTTGTCTCCGTAGCCCGCAGTGGGTTTGGTTGTCTTTATTCGTCAACCAGCAAGGAACCTGGGAGATGAACAGCACTGCATCACTGCATGCTGAAAGTAGAGAGGTTCAAAAAAGGAACATGTAACTAGAACATGGATGAGAGGGATGGTGGGCTGAGATGAGACTTGGCCCCGGCATAAAGCCGGTTTCTGGGACACACCTACTGGCACGCTTTCACATGCTTTC
>JASANA010001433.1:0-17211 GCA_030248095.1 Ptycholaimellus sp. GST1_10 | reverse complement strand
GACTTCAACCTCCCATTCTCTCCTCTCACAGCTGCCCTGCCCTGCCAGAACACACCTGCGCTTCTCCTGCTCCCAGGCGGAGGCCGGCAGAGTCTGTGCTCTTCAACCAAACTCATTGCCGGCTTTACCCTGGAATAGTGGGAGGGGAACGCCAGGTCGATGTCGTCCAGCTCTTTGAGGAAGTGACGATGGCAGGTGCAGGCCTCTCGCTCCGCTTCATCCTCGCCACTTCGTTTCCTGGCGGGCTCCTAGGGCTGCTCCGAGCTTCCGTCGTCCCAGCTGCAGTTGGAAGGCTGGGGACTGAGGCGGTGGTAGAGCTGGTGGTGGATGGCGTTGAGGAGGACGGGGCGAGGCGGTGCGCTTCTTGAAAGCGGCGGTGGAGAGCATGGCATGAGCCAGGACCTGTCGCCGCTTCCACTCCTTCAGCTCATCCAGCACCTTCTTCACCTTCTTCTTCGCCATCCCGGCCTCCTCCATTTCAGCCGCCCTCAAATCTCCCAGCTCACCTCTTCTCTCTCTGAAAACCTCCAGATATCTGCCAAATCAGCCACTAGCAGCTGGCTGCCAGCCTAGTGCCGAGTGTGAGTCCAGCATACGTACAGACAGGCACAAAGCGCGCGAAAACGCCCGACGCGCTCAGTTGCTGATCCCAAGCCAAGATGACTCATACAAAAATGAAAATATGCTTTCCTTATGTTGCCTTATATGCCTTATGCCCCAAATATATTGAAAATAACAGTCGTTTGCGAATTTTTAAGTCTCCTCTTTTGACAACAATGTCAGCAAAGTTGGCAATAAAAGGACACCCATATTTTACGGCGGAAACCTGTTGATTTGAGCATATTTATCCTCATTTGTTGCAAATCCGATGGTATCCTTTAATACAATTATGTCTCCTTTTTTGCTACTACTGCATCTTATAATATGATTCGAAAAACTTTAACCAGTTTAATATCTAAAGCCTATTTTGTTTTGCTTTTTTTAGATTAGAGGTTTTCTGTGGAGTGGGCAACTTAAAGACCTAAAAAGTAAAAACCATTGCAAAGTTGCGACTTCAAAGTGGTCATTCATTGATGAAAGTACATCTAATGATAGGATTCGAAATAACTTCGACCATTTGTCAGCTCTACTATCTGTATAGCCCATTTTATTCTGGTTTTGTGCAATTGGTGCATCTAGTCAATGCTAAAACTGCCGTGCACTGCAGGAACTGCAAGGAAACCACCCAATTTTTTTCGCACAAATCAAGTCTGGATTGTCTTAACCTAATCTTAAAAATTTCTAACTCAATTCCCAATTTTTCATTCCAATCCAATTTGGCTATTTTTTACTTTTGGTACATTTACTCGGGGAGACCAATTAGGCTCAGTCTGAGGCGGCAAAAGGGCATTTTTTAGTAACACCGCCATTTGGTAATAAGAACTTTTTATACTCTGACTTTTAGTAACACCCCCTATTCTGGCTTCGGCTTAGTTTTTAGCTCAGGCTTAGTATCATGCTTAGGCTTAGGCTTAGGCTTAGTATCAGGCCTTGTCTTACGCTTAGGCTTAGAGCTTAGTTAGAAATAACACATCGAAGTTTGATAAATGTTACTAAATACATGCCTGGCGAGCCTGTTACTAAATGGCAGGTTACTAAAAGACCTAGTCTTAGTCTTAGTCTTAGGCTTCCTCTTAGGCTCTTAGGCTTTGGCTTAGTCTTGGGCCTGAGCTTAGCCTTCGTCTTACGCTTTGGCATAACTAGTAAACGCACCAATAGTACAAAATTGCCTCCAATTTCATTCCCTTATCAAAATTCAGATAGGTTTTCTTGAGTTGTGAAGGAAAGTGTGATTGCTTGGGACTTGTTTGGCTGGGTGAGCGTGTTCTTGAGAAGGTAAAGAAGGCGGTGACGCAAGAGAGCCGTGGAAGCCATAAAAGGGGCAGATGCCCTGCTTTGCGAGGCTTCAGGCGTGAAGCAATATGGGTAAGTGCCAGCGCTTTCTCTGCTCTGCCGCTTAGTAGAGACGATTGCATTGCTGGGGAAGGGGAAGGAGAAGGGGGAGGAGAAGGGGGGAGGCAATTCCACCTGCCCCTCTTCCCCAGACTCTCGCTGAGCTCAGGCAGAGCTCATTGCAGGCTTCCTTCCTGCCTAGGCCATAGAATAGGCGGCGGCGCAATTGGCACACTGCTTGAAATTGCGAGACAGGGGCTGCTGTGAGGAGGGCGGCATCATGTTGCCCTCCCTTGATTAGATTGTCAGGTTGAGGAAGTGAGCAGAGCCTTTTACCGGCCACGCCCCTCGCTGAAAAGTCGAAGAGCCCTTGCTCTCCTACTTATTCACTCTCCTCTCCTCCGCACTCTCTCAGCCACATGCTCTACCCACCGCCCCTCAAAGCCCCCTCCGACCCGCAAAAGGAAGTAAACCAAATCAAGCCTCTTTCTGGCTGGCAAACTTAGGATGAGAGAGTTGTGAAGGAAAGAAGTATTGTCAGTCAGAGGAGAAGAGGGAGGGGCCGCGGCTGAGGACAGGGGAGGATGTGCGCCGATTCATGCGTCTGCTTCGAGACCGTTGCGTGGCGCGCAATCTCAGCTCCGCCGGCCTGGGCGGCATCGAACGCTCCGAAGAGGACGTTGCCTCTTACCACCCCCTTCTCTTTCCCCTCTTTCCACCCCAAAACCTCCCAGGCTCCAGGTCTATGGGCCGCTGGATGCTGACGCCAAAATGGAGTCCGGACAAAGCCTGCTCGCCTACATAGTGGATGCCGTGGCTGATCCCATGAAGCAGGTATCAGAATATTAGGAAAAAAGGCTAGAGGGGTTGACAAAAAGGGGATTGAAGGCGGACTATGTGGAGAGTTTGGTCTGCGAAGGGGCCAATCCGAACGTGCGCGATGCGGACGGGAAAACACTGCTAATGACGGCCATTGCTCGGGACCTCCAGAAAGTCTCCAAATCACTTCTCACCTCTGTTTTCCTCTGGCTCCATTCATATTGCGCTCTAGCAGCAGGTTGTTTTGCCAGGAGAAAGCGGACGTTTTCCTCTGCGACAAAGACGGGAATACTGCACTGCACTACTGCGCTGCTTTTGGACGGGAACGGACGCTGAAGTCGTTGTTGAAGGTGAGGGGGAATGTGGAGGTGATGTGGGGGATGTGGAGGGATGTGGGGGGTGCAGGTGATCCGGCGGAAAGACAAGGCCATGTCTATGATGGGACTGGAGGTGCTGGCAGTTCGCAATCACCGCGCTCAAACACCCCAGGCCCTGGCCAAGGAGCATGGGCACCTCGCCTGCGCTCAACTAATCGCTCAGGTCACGACATTTTTCGGCCATTATTTGTCTTCAAGCCAGAACAAATAGGTTGCAGGAAGAAATGCGAAGAGAAGGTCGCAATGCTCGCCGAATTGTGGCCTCCACATCTCACCACTCTCACCTCCATCTTCGTCCAAAGGTCTCCATCTCCACTTTTCTACTATCCTGAGTACTGCTGAATCCCTTGCTCCGCCTTGTCAGCCGGTGGCACAATTTGCTTCACTTGACTCTCTACTGGGCGTCCGGAAGGGCTCAGACGAGGTGGCACTCATGGAAGAGCCGAGACCGGTTGGTGTTGAGCCCAGAGGCAGAGAGGTGGAGTGCAAGAAGAGGATGATGCCAGGGCAGTGCACTGGGGCTGGAGTACTGCGGGGTCTCCGATGCCGACCTCTTCTACCTCAACCTCAGCCCTTCCCAGTCCAGCCTCATCAGCGAGCTTCCTGCCCGCCCTGCCGTTTTTTCCGCTTCCTCATCATCTCCCTTCACCTGCCCTTCCTGTTCTTCTTAGAGCTGCGCCAGTGAGCGGCCCAAATCACCTGCCCAATCCGCCAGCAGCTCTGGACTGACGCAGAGGCTGCGAAGCTTTATGAGTCGGAAAACAGTCCGACCTACTCGCCAGATCACGTAGGCAGTGCCATTTGCGGATAGGGAGGGCTGAGAGAGAATAGGGGGCTGTTGAAGGGGTTCAGTGGAGGCATTGGATGTAGGCGGCAGAGATGGGCGAATGCTGGGCGGCATTGAGCGCAGCCGCAGCGGAGAGCCCCTCGTCTTCACCAATATTCACACCATTCAGCCCGACAGCCCTTCTCTCCGATTCCCTGCCGACCTAAGCCCCAGTCAAAGCAAAGTCACCCCCTCAGATTACGTTCATAAATTGAAAAATTGAAGCGTAGGTCATGGAAGGAACGTCTAGAAGGTTAAGTATTTGTCAGGCTAGCAGTCAGGGCGGGAGATTGCGGCCGTCCACGCGTCCACTTCGTGCCGATCCTCATCTCTTTGTGGCCAAGACTTATTCCGCTTCTTAAAGCAATATATTGTTTTGTTCATGCCGATTTTATCTCCTTGGGCTAGGCTAGGCTTTGCAGATAGGGATTCTGCCGAATGCATGCAAGAAGGGAGAAGTGATAAAGCACACAGGCAAAGGCCTAGGAAGGAAGGATCAGCGCAGGGAGGAAGCAAATGCTAGCAGAGTACTTTCTGTCCCTCCGATTGCAGCTAGAGAATCGCTAGATGTCAATGTGAAGAAGGAGAGGAGAGCCAGAAGACGAGTCAGGGTTGAAGAGTAGGATGGGCGTAGTTGTCGGGGAGGTGGAGCGGGAGAATTACATAGCTTTGATCTTGAGTTGCTTCATCTTGGGTGTCTTTTTCTTGGCTTCGCGCTTCTTCTCCATGGCCTCGAGGCGACGCTGCTTCTCCGGATCCTCCTCGGCCATCAGACGCTCCTTTCGCTCACGCACTCGGTCCTCACGCCGCTGCTGCGCCGCCTCCTACAATTTACCTCCCCCTTTATCCCAGCCTTCATTCTTCTAAGGCTTGGCAAGGGAAAGAGGGCATAGAGTCATTTGTCATTTTATCCTATTTCTGACTGACCTGGCGCTGAAGGTGTGTGTGTGGTCTTGAGGAAGACTTCAGCAGCCGCCTGTCGATTCTTGTCCGCCTTCACCTTCCCCTCTCGTCTGAGACGGAAGCGGCGGACTTTCTCCAGATAGTAGAAGATGAGGCTGAGCCTTCATTCTTCTGCCATTGCCTGGGGACTACTGACCTGGCGCTGAAGGTGTGTGGTCTTGAGGAAGACTTCAGCAGCCGCCTGTCGATTCTTGTCCGCCTTCACCTTCCCCTCTCGACTGAGACGGAAGCAGCGGACTTTCTCCAGATAGTAGAAGACGAGGCTGAGCCTTCATTCTTCTGCCATTGCCTGGGGACTACTGACCTGGCGCTGAAGGTGTGTGGTCTTGAGGAAGACTTCAGCAGCCGCCTGTCGATTCTTGTCCGCCTTCACCTTCCCCTCTCGACTGAGACGGAAGCGGCGGACTTTCTCCAGATAGTAGAAGACGAGGCTGAGCCTTCATTCTTCTGCCATTGCCTGGGGACTACTGACCTGGCGCTGAAGGTGTGTGGTCTTGAGGAAGACTTCAGCAGCCGCCTGTCGATTCTTGTCCGCCTTCACCTTCCCCTCTCGACTGAGACGGAAGCGGCGGACTTTCTCCAGATAGTAGAATAACTGGTACCATCGGCAAGCCAAAAGTAAGGCTCTTTTCTCCCTAAAATCGACTGCCTCGAGTGTAAAGCCAAAGAAATTGCCATACTACTAATGGAATCTGCTTGTGGGACATTTGCATTTTGTTTTCGCGCGCAGTTCCTAGGCTCTTTTCATGCGCGCTCAAACAAAATGCAGGTGACACAGCAGATTCCATTAGTAGTATGGCAATTTCTTTGGCTTTACACTCGAGGCAGTCGATTTTAGGGAGAAAAGAGCCTTACTTTTGGCTTGCCGATGGTACCAGTTATTTCCTCAACTTTTAACATACAATAGTAAACAAATTCATTTGGTAGGATTTGAACCAATACCAATTACCAACAAATTATGTATTTAGTTAAAATTTTATTAGATCAATAAATATATACGTAAAAAGTTATTAATAAATAAATGAATTAATTTTAAAAGTTATGATAAATGATAAATGCTATGCAAAATTATTGGCAAACAAAAAATAATTGAGAAATTCCCTTGGTTTTACATTCAGGCCAATCGATTTTGGGACAAAAGAGCTTTCTCTTTGGCAAGTACAAAAATAAAATTGAACGCATGAGAAGGAATCGAACTTGCCAGTTACATTTAGCTGTCCAATCGCTTACACCACTACACCACTGGAGCATATGACTCTACGTAGTTTAACTGAAGTATTATCATCAAGTAACGGGTTGAAGGGGGGGGCGAAGGAATCAAATGAATACCTACTCTCGTTCATTAGCAGATGCGAAGCAGCAGCAGGGCAGCAGCAGGGCAGCAGGGCAGCAGCAGCAGGGCAGCAGCAGGGAAGGAGTTCGGACGGCACTTTGTTTTGCATTTTTCTACCCCAAATTGTAAACTTTTTGGCGGTTTCTCGCGAGTGTACACTAATTCGAGGATGTTCTTTCCAATGCAAAAAGAATCAGAGCGATTGGATTCTTTTGTGAGGAGCAGGAGCCTTATCAATTTCAAGATCTAGCATTAACCCTCAAAACATACACTTGGGTCGAAAAGAGGGCCTGGGCGCTGACGGTCGCTTTGCTCCCTCGCGCCAGGCCAAGACGAGGCTGAGCCTTCATTCTTCTGCCATTGCCTGGGGACTACTGACCTGGCGCTGAAGGTGTGTGGTCTTGAGGAAGACTTCAGCAGCCGCCTGTCGATTCTTGTCCGCCTTCACCTTCCCCTCTCGACTGAGACGGAAGCGGCGGACTTTCTCCAGATAGTAGAAGACGAGGCTGAGCCTTCATTCTTCTGCCATTGCCTGGGGACTACTGACCTGGCGCTGAAGGTGTGTGGTCTTGAGGAAGACTTCAGCAGCCGCCTGTCGATTCTTGTCCGCCTTCACCTTCCCCTCTCAACTGAGACGGAAGCGGCGGACTTTCTCCAGATAGTAGAAGACGAGGCTGAGCCTTCATTCTTCTGCCATTGTCTGGGGACTACTGACCTGGCGCTGAAGGTGTGTGGTCTTGAGGAAGACTTCAGCAGCCGCCTGTCGATTCTTGTCCGCCTTCACCTTCCCCTCTCGACTGAGACGGAAGCGGCGGACTTTCTCCAGATAGTAGAAGACGAGGCTGAGCCTTCATTCTTCTGCCATTGCCTGGGGACTGCTGACCTGGCGCTGAAGGTGTGTGGTCTTGAGGAAGACTTCAGCAGCCGCCTGTCGATTCTTGTCCGCCTTCACCTTCCCCTCTCGACTGAGACGGAAGTGGCGGACTTTCTCCAGATAGTAGAAGACGAGGCTGAGCCTTCATTCTTCTGCCATTGCCTGGGGACTACTGACCTGGCGCTGAAGGTGTGTGGTCTTGAGGAAGACTTCAGCAGCCGCCTGTCGATTCTTGTCCGCCTTCACCTTCCCCTCTCGACTGAGACGGAAGCGGCGGACTTTCTCCAGATAGTAGAAGACGAGGCTGAGCCTTCATTCTTCTGCCATTGCCTGGGGACTACTGACCTGGCGCTGAAGGTGTGTGGTCTTGAGGAAGACTTCAGCAGCCGCCTGTCGATTCTTGTCCGCCTTCACCTTCCCCTCTCGACTGAGACGGAAGCGGCGGACTTTCTCCAGATAGTAGAAGACGAGGCTGAGCCTTCATTCTTCTGCCATTGCCTGGGGACTACTGACCTGGCGCTGAAGGTGTGTGGTCTTGAGGAAGACTTCAGCAGCCGCCTGTCGATTCTTGTCCGCCTTCACCTTCCCCTCTCGACTGAGACGGAAGCGACGGACTTTCTCCAGATAATAGAAGACGAGGCTGAGCCTTCATTCTTCTGCCATTGCCTGGGGACTACTGACCTGGCGCTGAAGGTGTGTGGTCTTGAGGAAGACTTCAGCAGCCGCCTGTCGATTCTTGTCCGCCTTCACCTTCCCCTCTCGACTGAGACGGAAGCGGCGGACTTTCTCCAGATAGTAGAAGACGAGGCTGAGCCTTCATTCTTCTGCCATTGCCTGGGGACTACTGACCTGGCGCTGAAGGTGTGTGGTCTTGAGGAAGACTTCAGCAGCCGCCTGTCGATTCTTGTCCGCCTTCACCTTCCCCTCTCGACTGAGACGGAAGCGGCGGACTTTCTCCAGATAGTAGAAGACGAGGCTGAGCCTTCATTCTTCTGCCATTGCCTGGGGACTACTGACCTGGCGCTGAAGGTGTGTGGTCTTGAGGAAGACTTCAGCAGCCGCCTGTCGATTCTTGTCCGCCTTCACCTTCCCCTCTCGACTGAGACGGAAGCGACGGACTTTCTCCAGATAATAGAAGACGAGGCTGAGCCTTCATTCTTCTGCCATTGCCTGGGGACTACTGACCTGGCGCTGAAGGTGTGTGGTCTTGAGGAAGACTTCAGCAGCCGCCTGTCGATTCTTGTCCGCCTTCACCTTCCCCTCTCGACTGAGACGGAAGTGGCGGACTTTCTCCAGATAGTAGAAGACGAGGCTGAGCCTTCATTCTTCTGCCATTGCCTGGGGACTACTGACCTGGCGCTGAAGGTGTGTGGTCTTGAGGAAGACTTCAGCAGCCGCCTGTCGATTCTTGTCCGCCTTCACCTTCCCCTCTCGACTGAGACGGAAGCGGCGGACTTTCTCCAGATAGTAGAAGACGAGGCTGAGCCTTCATTCTTCTGCCATTGCCTGGGGACTACTGACCTGGCGCTGAAGGTGTGTGGTCTTGAGGAAGACTTCAGCAGCCGCCTGTCGATTCTTGTCCGCCTTCACCTTCCCCTCTCGACTGAGACGGAAGCGGCGGACTTTCTCCAGATAGTAGAAGACGAGGCTGAGCCTTCATTCTTCTGCCATTGCCTGGGGACTACTGACCTGGCGCTGAAGGTGTGTGGTCTTGAGGAAGACTTCAGCAGCCGCCTGTCGATTCTTGTCCGCCTTCACCTTCCCCTCTCGACTGAGACGGAAGCAGCGGACTTTCTCCAGATAGTAGAAGACGAGGCTGAGCCTTCATTCTTCTGCCATTGCCTGGGGACTACTGACCTGGCGCTGAAGGTGTGTGGTCTTGAGGAAGACTTCAGCAGCCGCCTGTCGATTCTTGTCCGCCTTCACCTTCCCCTCTCGACTGAGACGGAAGCGGCGGACTTTCTCCAGATAGTAGAAGACGAGGCTGAGCCTTCATTCTTCTGCCATTGCCTGGGGACTACTGACCTGGCGCTGAAGGTGTGTGGTCTTGAGGAAGACTTCAGCAGCCGCCTGTCGATTCTTGTCCGCCTTCACCTTCCCCTCTCGACTGAGACGGAAGCGGCGGACTTTCTCCAGATAGTAGAAGACGAGGCTGAGCCTTCATTCTTCTGCCATTGCCTGGGGACTACTGACCTGGCGCTGAAGGTGTGTGGTCTTGAGGAAGACTTCAGCAGCCGCCTGTCGATTCTTGTCCGCCTTCACCTTCCCCTCTCGACTGAGACGGAAGCGGCGGACTTTCTCCAGATAGTAGAAGACGAGGCTGAGCCTTCATTCTTCTGCCATTGCCTGGGGACTACTGACCTGGCGCTGAAGGTGTGTGGTCTTGAGGAAGACTTCAGCAGCCGCCTGTCGATTCTTGTCCGCCTTCACCTTCCCCTCTCGACTGAGACGGAAGCAGCGGACTTTCTCCAGATAGTAGAAGACGAGGCTGAGCCTTCATTCTTCTGCCATTGCCTGGGGACTACTGACCTGGCGCTGAAGGTGTGTGGTCTTTAGGAAGACTTCAGCAGCCGCCTGTCGATTCTTGTCCGCCTTCACCTTCCCCTCTCGACTGAGACGGAAGCGGCGGACTTTCTCCAGATAGTAGAAGACGAGGCTGAGCCTTCATTCTTCTGCCATTGCCTGGGGACTACTGACCTGGCGCTGAAGGTGTGTGGTCTTGAGGAAGACTTCAGCAGCCGCCTGTCGATTCTTGTCCGCCTTCACCTTCCCCTCTCGACTGAGACGGAAGCGGCGGACTTTCTCCAGATAGTAGAAGACGAGGCTGAGCCTTCATTCTTCTGCCATTGCCTGGGGACTACTGACCTGGCGCTGAAGGTGTGTGGTCTTGAGGAAGACTTCAGCAGCCGCCTGTCGATTCTTGTCCGCCTTCACCTTCCCCTCTCGACTGAGACGGAAGCGGCGGACTTTCTCCAGATAGTAGAAGACGAGGCTGAGCCTTCATTCTTCTGCCATTGCCTGGGGACTACTGACCTGGCGCTGAAGGTGTGTGGTCTTGAGGAAGACTTCAGCAGCCGCCTGTCGATTCTTGTCCGCCTTCACCTTCCCCTCTCGACTGAGACGGAAGCAGCGGACTTTCTCCAGATAGTAGAAGACGAGGCTGAGCCTTCATTCTTCTGCCATTGCCTGGGGACTACTGACCTGGCGCTGAAGGTGTGTGGTCTTGAGGAAGACTTCAGCAGCCGCCTGTCGATTCTTGTCCGCCTTCACCTTCCCCTCTCGACTGAGACGGAAGCAGCGGACTTTCTCCAGATAGTGGAAGACGAGGCTGAGCCTTCATTCTTCTGCCATTGCCTGGGGACTACTGACCTGGCGCTGAAGGTGTGTGGTCTTTAGGAAGACTTCAGCAGCCGCCTGTCGATTCTTGTCCGCCTTCACCTTCCCCTCTCGACTGAGACGGAAGCGGCGGACTTTCTCCAGATAGTAGAAGACGAGGCTGAGCCTTCATTCTTCTGCCATTGCCTGGGGACTACTGACCTGGCGCTGAAGGTGTGTGGTCTTGAGGAAGACTTCAGCAGCCGCCTGTCGATTCTTGTCCGCCTTCACCTTCCCCTCTCGACTGAGACGGAAGCGGCGGACTTTCTCCAGATAGTAGAAGACGAGGCTGAGCCTTCATTCTTCTGCCATTGCCTGGGGACTACTGACCTGGCGCTGAAGGTGTGTGGTCTTGAGGAAGACTTCAGCAGCCGCCTGTCGATTCTTGTCCGCCTTCACCTTCCCCTCTCGACTGAGACGGAAGCGGCGGACTTTCTCCAGATAGTAGAAGACGAGGCTGAGCCTTCATTCTTCTGCCATTGCCTGGGGACTACTGACCTGGCGCTGAAGGTGTGTGGTCTTGAGGAAGACTTCAGCAGCCGCCTGTCGATTCTTGTCCGCCTTCACCTTCCCCTCTCGACTGAGACGGAAGCAGCGGACTTTCTCCAGATAGTAGAAGACGAGGCTGAGCCTTCATTCTTCTGCCATTGCCTGGGGACTACTGACCTGGCGCTGAAGGTGTGTGGTCTTTAGGAAGACTTCAGCAGCCGCCTGTCGATTCTTGTCCGCCTTCACCTTCCCCTCTCGACTGAGACGGAAGCGGCGGACTTTCTCCAGATAGTAGAAGACGAGGCTGAGCCTTCATTCTTCTGCCATTGCCTGGGGACTACTGACCTGGCGCTGAAGGTGTGTGGTCTTGAGGAAGACTTCAGCAGCCGCCTGTCGATTCTTGTCCGCCTTCACCTTCCCCTCTCGACTGAGACGGAAGCGGCGGACTTTCTCCAGATAGTAGAAGACGAGGCTGAGCCTTCATTCTTCTGCCATTGCCTGGGGACTACTGACCTGGCGCTGAAGGTGTGTGGTCTTGAGGAAGACTTCAGCAGCCGCCTGTCGATTCTTGTCCGCCTTCACCTTCCCCTCTCGACTGAGACGGAAGCGGCGGACTTTCTCCAGATAGTAGAAGACGAGGCTGAGCCTTCATTCTTCTGCCATTGCCTGGGGACTACTGACCTGGCGCTGAAGGTGTGTGGTCTTGAGGAAGACTTCAGCAGCCGCCTGTCGATTCTTGTCCGCCTTCACCTTCCCCTCTCGACTGAGACGGAAGCAGCGGACTTTCTCCAGATAGTAGAAGACGAGGCTGAGCCTTCATTCTTCTGCCATTGCCTGGGGACTACTGACCTGGCGCTGAAGGTGTGTGGTCTTGAGGAAGACTTCAGCAGCCGCCTGTCGATTCTTGTCCGCCTTCACCTTCCCCTCTCGACTGAGACGGAAGCAGCGGACTTTCTCCAGATAGTAGAAGACGAGGCTGAGCCTTCATTCTTCTGCCATTGCCTGGGGACTACTGACCTGGCGCTGAAGGTGTGTGGTCTTTAGGAAGACTTCAGCAGCCGCCTGTCGATTCTTGTCCGCCTTCACCTTCCCCTCTCGACTGAGACGGAAGCGGCGGACTTTCTCCAGATAGTAGAAGACGAGGCTGAGCCTTCATTCTTCTGCCATTGCCTGGGGACTACTGACCTGGCGCTGAAGGTGTGTGGTCTTGAGGAAGACTTCAGCAGCCGCCTGTCGATTCTTGTCCGCCTTCAACTTCCCCTCTCGACTGAGACGGAAGCGGCGGACTTTCTCCAGATAGTAGAAGACGAGGCTGAGCCTTCATTCTTCTGCCATTGCCTGGGGACTACTGACCTGGCGCTGAAGGTGTGTGGTCTTGAGGAAGACTTCAGCAGCCGCCTGTCGATTCTTGTCTGCCTTCACCTTCCCCTCTCGACTGAGACGGAAGCGGCGGAGTTTCTCCAGATAGTAGAAGACGAGGCTGAGCCTTCATTCTTCTGCCATTGCCTGGGGACTACTGACCTGGCGCTGAAGGTGTGTGGTCTTGAGGAAGACTTCAGCAGCCGCCTGTCGATTCTTGTCCGCCTTCACCTTCCCCTCTCGACTGAGACGGAAGCGGCGGACTTTCTCCAGATAGTAGAAGACGAGGCTGAGCCTTCATTCTTCTGCCATTGCCTGGGGACTACTGACCTGGCGCTGAAGGTGTGTGGTCTTGAGGAAGACTTCTGCAGCCGCCTGTCGATTCTTGTCCGCCTTCACCTTCCCCTCTCGACTGAGACGGAAGCGGCGGACTTTCTCCAGATAGTAGAAGACGAGGCTGAGCCTTCATTCTTCTGCCATTGCCTGGGGACTACTGACCTGGCGCTGAAGGTGTGTGGTCTTGAGGAAGACTTCAGCAGCCGCCTGTCGATTCTTGTCCGCCTTCACCTTCCCCTCTCGACTGAGACGGAAGCGGCGGACTTTCTCCAGATAGTAGAAGACGAGGCTGAGCCTTCATTCTTCTGCCATTGCCTGGGGACTACTGACCTGGCGCTGAAGGTGTGTGGTCTTGAGGAAGACTTCAGCAGCCGCCTGTCGATTCTTGTCCGCCTTCACCTTCCCCTCTCGACTGAGACGGAAGCGGCGGACTTTCTCCAGATAGTAGAAGACGAGGCTGAGCCTTCATTCTTCTGCCATTGCCTGGGGACTACTGACCTGGCGCTGAAGGTGTGTGGTCTTGAGGAAGACTTCAGCAGCCGCCTGTCGATTCTTGTCCGCCTTCACCTTCCCCTCTCGACTGAGACGGAAGCGGCGGACTTTCTCCAGATAGTAGAAGACGAGGCTGAGCCTTCATTCTTCTGCCATTGCCTGGGGACTACTGACCTGGCGCTGAAGGTGTGTGGTCTTGAGGAAGACTTCAGCAGCCGCCTGTCGATTCTTGTCCGCCTTCACCTTCCCCTCTCGACTGAGACGGAAGCGGCGGACTTTCTCCAGATAGTAGAAGACGAGGCTGAGCCTTCATTCTTCTGCCATTGCCTGGGGACTACTGACCTGGCGCTGAAGGTGTGTGGTCTTGAGGAAGACTTCAGCAGCCGCCTGTCGATTCTTGTCCGCCTTCACCTTCCCCTCTCGACTGAGACGGAAGCGGCGGACTTTCTCCAGATAGTAGAAGACGAGGCTGAGCCTTCATTCTTCTGCCATTGCCTGGGGACTACTGACCTGGCGCTGAAGGTGTGTGGTCTTGAGGAAGACTTCAGCAGCCGCCTGTCAATTCTTGTCCGCCTTCACCTTCCCCTCTCGACTGAGACGGAAGCGGCGGACTTTCTCCAGATAGTAGAAGACGAGGCTGAGCCTTCATTCTTCTGCCATTGCCTGGGGACTACTGACCTGGCGCTGAAGGTGTGTGGTCTTGAGGAAGACTTCAGCAGCCGCCTGTCGATTCTTGTCCGCCTTCACCTTCCCCTCTCGACTGAGACGGAAGCGGCGGACTTTCTCCAGATAGTAGAAGACGAGGCTGAGCCTTCATTCTTCTGCCATTGCCTGGGGACTACTGACCTGGCGCTGAAGGTGTGTGGTCTTGAGGAAGACTTCAGCAGCCGCCTGTCGATTCTTGTCCGCCTTCACCTTCCCCTCTCGACTGAGACGGAAGCGGCGGACTTTCTCCAGATAGTAGAAGACGAGGCTGAGCCTTCATTCTTCTGCCATTGCCTGGGGACTACTGACCTGGCGCTGAAGGTGTGTGGTCTTGAGGAAGACTTCAGCAGCCGCCTGTCGATTCTTGTCCGCCTTCACCTTCCCCTCTCGACTGAGACGGAAGCGGCGGACTTTCTCCAGAAAGTAGAAGACGAGGCTGAGCCTTCATTCTTCTGCCATTGCCTGGGGACTACTGACCTGGCGCTGAAGGTGTGTGGTCTTGAGGAAGACTTCAGCAGCCGCCTGTCGATTCTTGTCCGCCTTCACCTTCCCCTCTCGACTGAGACGGAAGCGGCGGACTTTCTCCAGATAGTAGAAGACGAGGCTGAGCCTTCATTCTTCTGCCATTGCCTGGGGACTACTGACCTGGCGCTGAAGGTGTGTGGTCTTGAGGAAGACTTCAGCAGCCGCCTGTCGATTCTTGTCCGCCTTCACCTTCCCCTCTCGACTGAGACGGAAGCGGCGGACTTTCTCCAGATAGTAGAAGACGAGGCTGAGGAGAGGACGCAGCGTTGCCAGCTCCTCTTCCGTCACTGAGCCCCCGTCGGGAGAACCCTCAAAACTCCTCCAACTCCTCCAAGCATCATTTGCAAACCGAGGCCAACTTTGAATTTCTTTGGTATCGTGAAAGCGAAGATCAGCGTCCGCGTGACTTCCGGCAGTTTAGTGTGCGATTCCCCACTAAAATTAGCTTCTGTCGGGCTAGTCAGATATTGTGTGACTTTTGCTAACTCTTGAGGCTTGGGCCCAGAGTATTGATCGGAGAAGTGAATGTAGTCGATGCAGTCTTCAAACTTTTCCACGATTGTCAGGACCTTCAATAAATAGTGAGCATGTTGAGGGATGGGTCGAAAAAAAATGGAGGCAGTGGGTGACCTTGGGATCAATCATGGCAGTGGTGGCTTCAGCGATTTCGGAGAGTAGGGAGAATGAGGCAGGGAGGCCGAGACTGGTGGCGTTCTTCTTCTCCGCACAGTACTGGCTCAGGTCCGCCAGCTCCTTGCCCAGCCGACCCATCGTCTTCTTCTGCCCCATCGCGAACACGAAGGCGTCCATCTCTCCCGGCTCCAGATCCACTCGCACCACCTCAACCCCATCCTTCCTCTCCTTTCTCATCTCACAGTTGCCAACTCCATCCAAACTACTCACCACTTGATCCTGCTTGGGACGCATGAAGGCTGCAATGAGCGAAACCAAATCCTGACGCTTGAGTAGCTTGACATTGATCAGCATCCCTTCCACACCCGCACGACCTTCAACGCATTCCTTTAGCTTCACCTTCTTCATGGGAGCTTTCATGGGAAGCTCACCAGAGCACCAAATGTTGAAAGAAGAATCGGTATCCCGCAGCATCACCTTGGAGGCATCGTTCACGTCTCTGTCCTCATTGCTCGCCTCACTGCTTAAGCCATCGTCACCTGTCGTCCAAGAAAGCCTTTTAGAGGCATGAAAGCCAAGCGATGGAGCAGATTACCGACAAGGGCGAACTGGGAAAGCAGAAGGTCTTTGTGAGCATGGAACCAGGCGAGGGCGATGGAGTGGTTGCGGGTGCGACCCCAGGCATAGGCCAGCAGATAAGCCCCCAGCCCCACCAACATCACCAGCTCCACTTGGTAGTTGCTCCAGTTGTTTCTCAGGTGTGCCGGAACCTCAACAATCTCCCATTTACCCTCTTTTCTCCCCTACCAGCACTCTCTGCTCACATCGGCAAATTTGAGCGGCTGGGCGGAAGCATCGGCGCCCTTGCCCGTCTTCTTGCTCCCGGCGGAGAACTCCTCCCCACTCTCCGAACTCCAGTCCTCCTGCACTATCCAGAGCAAAGAATAGAGCTGAGGGCTGGAGCTGAGGGTGAGCTGACGTGAGCGAACTCCTCGTCCTCGTCGTCCACGATGGCGAATTCGTCGTCATCGGGCTCAGTGACGGCGGCGGCCTTGCGCGGCTCCTCGAAGGCCTCCTCCTCCACCGCCTCTTCCGAATCCAGCTCCGAATCCTCGCTCTCCACCTCACCTCCTCCGGGTGGAGGACTCTGACGGAGGTTGGCTGGCTTCGCACCGCCCACCTCTGCAGCTCCTCCTACTTCATGGGAGAGAGGAATGGAAGCAGAGAACCTTGGTCGACAGGCTCGTCGAACTCCTCGAACTCCGCAAACTCGTTGTCCTCCAGGTCCACGGTGCCGTGCTGGCCGCAGGAGACAGCACGCACCAGGCACCAGGACACCAGGAAGGCCATCCACATCGTCTGACCTATAGACACCAACTCAAGCTTCCACCCACCACTCGCCTCTCTGCTGGCAAAGAATGAACCGAAAGCAAAGCGGCCGAGGCGGCGGGTTTGCTGGGAAACGAGGGACATTTTCAGCTGCCAACTCAGTGGGCCAGAGAGGGGCTCTGTGATTAGGTGCCGCTCAGCTTACACAAGGCACTTTCACTTCCACCCCTGACCTTCCCTAGAGCGCGTCTTCAAACATTCGCCCTGCCCTCTTCCATGTCCCCTCAGCATCATTGCTCACCTCCACATCTGCTTTGCAATTTGGGATGATTTGTTTTCAGTTAAAATGTGCAGTGAAGCTCAGTTGCACTAAAAACATGATTTAATGCCGGAGAAACATGTTCTCTTGGCTAAGCAATACATAACCGTAAAATAAATCAAAAATTGAAAAGAGTTATGTAAATTTTTTTACAAAGGCCTTTCAATATATATTTTTTAGAAAAGTTAGAAGGCTTCTGCGCAGCGCCGTTCCACCCATAAAATTTATCATTCTCCACTTCTATTCTCATTTTATCACCTTATCAAAAACGCCGCTAAAGTTTCAAATTTTTTTTAGCAACGAGCCAATTTTTCATCAAGCTTAAATTCCCTAAATTCTAACCATTTCAATAGGTACTTTCAATGAGACTCAAAGACGATTGGAGACGAAAAGCACTTTCAAAATACCGACTAACGTTGTCACTCCCCAACAGCACCAATCAAACTTCCGCTACCTCCAACTAGCCGCATGAAGAAAATTGATGTGGGGCAATGTTTTTTTTCTTCGACCGTCATTTTGTTGGCT
>JASANA010001432.1:0-13959 GCA_030248095.1 Ptycholaimellus sp. GST1_10 | reverse complement strand
CAGACACTCTGGCCACTGCCAGCCAAATACCGCCTCATCCTACTCTTCCTGGAGGCCTAGGACAACATGACGGCGGACAAGCTCTGGTTCAGTGTCCACCTGGACATCTTGCCCGCCCTCTGACGCCCCCCCCCAGGGCCATTGAAGGAAGACCTGGCCTGCCTGCCCTGCCGCCCTTTCTGGCGGTGCCGGAGACCGTCCCCTACATGTCTCTGGCGTTCCGTCCCGCTCTGGACACACCCCAGAGATCGACTGTTGGATCTGCTGCAGCCCCAGGATCGTTGGGTCTATGGATGGGCTCCTCAGGTCCCAGGCACCTACCAAACCCTCCGGGAGCAGTGGCCCCACAGTCCAGTCATCATCCAGCTCCTGCTCCCCCTCATCCACCCCTTCCAGGGATGCTTCCATGGCAACCGCCGCCCCCGTCGATGTATCCATGGCGTCTGCCGTGACCGCCACCGGCACCGTGGAGGGTGCCGATGCCATGGATGCCACGATGCACTCAGTGGAGGAGACGCAGGAATTGGAGGGAGGAAGAAGGAGGCGCACCCGTTCAGACTCCGCCTACCTCCGCTTCCACTCCCGAAGCAGAGGTGGCACTCTCCGCTGCCAGCTCTTTGGGGAGCCCAGACACTTCCGCACTCGCATGACCTGGTGCGATGGCCTTCGAGACCAGATGCATGAGCGAGGCTTGGATAGGCAGGAAGACTGGTGGGTGGAAGACGGCGGAGGCAACAAAGCCGCAACAAAACAAAGGAGCCCTGGTAGTGCAACAAGAAGCCAAGGTTGTCGCTGCTGAAGCAGGCCGAGGACTCCCAGAAGCAGGATGGGAAAGGACCAGTTCATGCCAGTGCATGCAGTGCCCTGCCTTCATGCGCCCGCCCCTCTTCGTCAGCTCCAGTCTGAAGCGGTCGTCCTTGCCGCTTGCCTATGCGCAACTTCCATCAGCGGCCACAAAACTATCCGCCCCCTTCAACCCCTGCCCCCACCTCAAAACACCCTTCCTCAATCACCACGACTGGAAGGAGGAGGTATGGAGGTGGAAGGAAGAGCAGAGCAACAGGACCCCTGGCAGTTCGTGGCTACAAATGCAACAGCTGCAAGGCAGTCGCCACAGTATCAACTGATGGCGCAGTATGAACAGGCCCAGACGAAGAGATGGCAGGCCAACGGGCACCAGGAGGACAAGAAGCTGGACAACTTCGTACAGCAGCTCCGCGATCAAGTACCCCCTCAGGTGCCATCCGGGCTCACCCCTCCAGCCCCCTTTGTTAACCCCTACCAGGCCCCCACCAGGACAGCCCCGTCACAGATAATGTCAACTGTCTCTTGGACACGGGCTCCCACATCACCTGCATTGAGAAGTACACCGCAGAACTACTTGGCCTCCTGGTGATAGGAGAGGATGTAGTGAATGTGGGTGTGTTTGGAGAGTTGCTGCATCAGCCGCAAAGGATGACGATTGTGCACTTGCACTTGCGCACCACCAATGGTTTCAGCATGGAGCTGAAGGCCAGGGCTCTAGAGGACATCTGGCCACCCATCAAGATGCTCCCCTCCCTGTTGCTGGACAAGTGGGAGGAGATTGCGGCAGAGTACCCAGCGATTGAGAACATGCCACCCAAGCTGGGCTCTGCGTACATGCTGGTGCACATCCTCATTGGCCTGGACGTCGGCGGCTTCATCCTGGGCAAGATGAATCGAGAGGCC
Organism: Ptycholaimellus sp. GST1_10; assembly: GCA_030248095.1. NCBI lineage: Eukaryota > Metazoa > Nematoda > Chromadorea > Chromadorida > Chromadoridae > Ptycholaimellus > Ptycholaimellus sp. GST1_10. Next base: position 12,249 of record JASANA010001432.1, on the reverse strand, counting down.
GGTATCACCCCTCTCCTTTCAGTCAACAACTCCCCTGTTGGCCAGCTCCTCATCGGAGCGCCCCAGCTCAAAGTGATGCTCTCAAGGAAGCAGAAGAGAGAAGCATCCATGCTCGTGAACGCGAGCATGATTGGAGAGCTCAAGGAACTCTACTACCTCAAGAGTGAGGGCCTCACCGAGGAAGAAATCCAGGAGGATGCCCATGCCGCCGCCCTGCATCACTTCAATGAGGACCTTCAGCAGAACTCAGGAGGCCACTTCATGGCCCCCTTCCCCTTCAGATACAGATGATTCCCAGGGCGAGGCCTGCCACTTCCCCAACTGTGAGCCCCCCGCCCACAAGGCGGAATGAGTGGCTCCTCTGGAATGGAAGCAGGAGGAGGAGAGATTCGGACTGGAGTACCATATCATGGTAAACTCTGCTCGCAAGCTGGTCGTGCAGGCCAGCTTCCCCGGCCCCTTCCACATGCAGGCTGAGCAGTACCTCAGCAAAGGAGGTCTCCCTACCCTCCTACGCGTCACCGCCTACGTACGCAGAGCCTGGAGAAAGGCTAAAGGACTGCCTAACCCAGGGACGGCAGTGGTGATGGCAGACGAGAAGGAGGCCTCCGAGGAGCTCTGGGTCCGACATCTTCTGTTGAAGGCCTATGGGCAGATCATCTTCGTCCTCATGAAAGAGAAGGGATGCCTGCCATCAGCGGAGGCGAACATGGTCCAGGGCAAGTCCGGCTTGCTCCGCTGCGGCAGCAGGTCCTTCATAAGGCTGTGCAGCATCTGCAGGAGTTTTGAGGCGATGCTGTTCGCCTCTCCTTGCTTCCGCCCATATCCAGTCCTGCATTTTGACAGTTCTTGCACCATGCAGCACACGTCTATCAACTTGAAGGGGCCCATCGTCTACATTCAGGTCTTTCGAGACCCTGAGCAGAAGCTGGAGCCCTATTGGAAGTACAAGATGGCAAAGTAGCTGATGGTAGAGAGGACTGGATACATTCTGGTCTATCTCTGCCAGGTGGTGCAAGCAGTGGCACTCCAGCTGATCCTGGACCTGGAGGGGCAGAGCATCATGAACAGCTTGGGCACCATCATGGCCAGAGTCAGCTTCCCCAGGCAGGTCTACTGCGACAATGCGAAACCGCTCCTCTGGGCCATGAAGTCTCTCTTCAGCAAGACCAGCTCAGGGGAGTGGAAGGCCAACGACCTGGCCATCACCACCTTCTTCGCCAAGAACCACATCCACCTACACACTATTCCACCCACTCATCCAGCCTCTGCAGGATCGGTGGAGAACATGGTGGGATTGATGGCGAAGGTGTTGAAGAGGTTGAATTGGGATGATGAAGTGAAGGATCCGGAGGAGCTGTATGCAGCAAGAGGCAAGCTGCTGAAAGTGTACGAGCACCAGGAGGCCAAACTCTGGCAAGTGTTCAAGGAGAACCTGCCACAGGTCTTGATTGAGGAGTGCAAGAACCACTACAAGCCCAGGAAGGGCGAGGCTCACAGAGAGCCCATGGAAGGAGAGCTGGTGTGGCTCAGCAAGGACAATGCTCCTAGGCACTCCTTCAAGCTAGGCCATCTAGTTGAACTGCTGCCTTCTTGCTTTTCGGAGCCTCAGGAGGCGATATTGCTAGTGAGGTGGAGAGTGAAAGGAGGCAGCGAACACAACAAGTTGATGCGCCGCCACATCTCCAACCTCATTCCCATCCTTTACGAGCCTCCAACAGCCTCCACCGCCATCAATGCCCCAGAAGTTCCGCCCAGACCGCGGGGAGTAGGAGCAGGAAGAGAGAGAGAGGAAGGAGTGGACCTGGAACCTGAGGTCGGCAACGAGATCGCTGACGATGGACAGCCCACCCTTCAAGGACAAGCAGAAGTCCCCCTTCCTTCCACTCCCAGGACCCTTCCTGCAAAGGAACCTACGAAGGGCATTCTGAAGCACCAGTCGGAGAGAAGGCACAGAGGGATGTACGACTCCCTGGATGAGGCTGCCCTAGGAAGCCGGCCGATGCAGGACTTCTACAACATCCGCCCACCCAGGACGCCTAGAGACACTCAGGCCCTGCTTTCACTCCAGGAGGAGCGTATAGAGCAGGAGCCCAGCAGCCTGCGCAAGGAGTTCCTCGGCCTGGTCAGAGGCTGCTACAGGGATGAGGAGCGTCTGAAACTCCTGTTCCAGCATCACTCCAAGGCGCAGTTGAGAGGCAAAGATCCAGCGGATGCCCAGCAAAATGAGCAGTTCAGCAGCTGGGTGTCTCAGGATGCTTCCCTGCCCAGCTCCGTCACATGGCGACAATCGACAGAGGAGGCAGAGACAGTGTCTCTGGCCTTGCTGCCTCAGTGGATTGAAAGAGAGAGGGTGGGCAGACAGGGAACCTTTCCCTGGCTGTTGCTTAGACGTATGGGCCTAGTGTGCCTAGGAGGCGGTGCGAGCGCTGCTCCTATTCCATCACATGGACAGCTGCTAGCAGACGCCCAAGGACAGCTGCCCACTCCTCCTATCTGGGTCCCTCATGAACCTCTACAACCCCCTGCAGTCTCCGCAGCACCCCCTCCGTCTGGAGTGGACTTCTACATCTGCCCTAAGGTGCTGACAGGGGGAAGACCATTTGTCTACCCAGACTTCCATCACGACTGCTCCATGGACCACTGGAAGGAGGAGGTCGTCTACCACCCCATCGACCTCTATGTCAACCACTACCGCCTTCCAACTGTCCCAGCAGCTAGGTGTCAGATCAAGTTTCAACACTACTGCACCTACACTTCCTTCTTCAATCAGTGGTCAAAGGTGGCTTGGAAGGACTTGAGGGCAGTGGCACCGCATGAGTGCGCTGCAGCCTGGCAGACCTGGAACTTCCGGGACATCCAATTGGTCCAGATTGGCCCATACAAGTACTCCACCAACACCACCACCTTCCCAGTCTACGAGTGGTGGGGCTACAAGACGATCTCCTACCTGAACTTCATCCTCATGTTTGGAGAGGTGGTGGTCCAGCATGAATCAGTGGTGTCCAGCTTAGGCTCCATGTCAGGCTGCCACACAGAGCGGGACTTCTGAAAGAAGCTCACCTACACCATCATCTGGGATGAGTCCCCCTGCTTTCCTTCTGCCCCTATGAGCTCAAGGGCACCTACGATGCTGAGGTCATCAGCGAGACTCGCGTCCACATTCCATCCCTGCAATCAGCTTTCTCCACCTACCTTCCAGACCCCGACTATACCTGGAATCAGCCCGCCTTGAAGTGTCTTCCATCCGACAGTCTACCTTCGAAGGAAGGGCTGCCGATGAGAGTGAATAGGAAGGTGGTGGTGATGAACCCTCAGGTTGAGGTGGGTAAAGAAAGTGGCAGCAATTCTTCCGCTGCTCCTCCACTGCGCCCTGGAAAAAGAGACTTAGGATCTGAGCTTAGCCGGATGGTGGCGGATGTCTCCGCAGCTTTATACGGCCTGGAGGTGAAGGAGCAGGATCAAGACGCCTTCCGCATTCTCCTGCCGGCAGATCCTTAGCGCCCTTTATCCAAGACCAACCTTTGCTGCATTCGTTTCACTCGTCTGGCCATGGGCGCTGCCTTCTCTCCCAACCTCCTACTTGCCTGCCTCGACCAGCTGACCAAGGACGCCCTCGCCTCCGGCCTCACCTACGACCTCACCCAGGATGAGCTCAAGACCCTCACCAACCACTTCTATGTGGACAACGGCGTCTTCAGCTTCGGGGAGGAGGATGAGGAGGGAGCGCGCCTGGCGCAAGGCCTGCAGAAGCTCTTCACTGCAGCTCAGCTCTGTCTCCGCCAGTTCTGCTCGGACTTGCCGGGCGCTCTCCACAACATCGCCTTGGATGATCGGGAGGAGCAACAAGAGGTCCGCAACCTAGGCCTCATCTGGAACACCAGCCTCGACACCTTCCATCCCGTCACCCCCGACTACTCCGACATCATTGATGACAAGCTCACCAAGCACCAACTCCTCTCTGCCTTCTCCCGCGTCTACGACCCTTTTGGACTCCTCGCTCCCCTACTCCTTGCACCACGCCTACTCTTCCAAGCCCCCTTCAATGCTGGAGACGGCTGGGAGGAGCGGATAGGCCAAGACTACCTCGCTCGATGGAAGGGGATGCGGAAGGAGCTGGAGCGGGTCACGGAGGTGGAGCTGCCGCATCGAGTGTTCCAGAGCCCGGATGCCCCCTGCGACCTCGTCATCTTCTCTGACAGCTCCAAGTCTGCCTACAGGTTTGTGCTCTACGTTCTCCAGACCAGATTTCTGCCCTCCTTCCTCTACGCTCGCTCCCGCCTAGTGTCCAAGAGCCAGAAGAGCCTCCTCATCACCATCCCTCGGATCGAGCTGTGGGGAGTGCTGCTGGGACTTTGGGCTGCCACCCTCATTGCCGACAAGTTCCCCTCCAAGCTGACCAGGTGTTCCATTTCATCAACTCCAGACCATGATCTACTAAATACAGATGCATAGAGGTGAAAAGTACAAAAAAAGAGTGAAAAGTGGAAAAAGTGGGGAAAAAAACTATTTTTCAGAAAATTTAGGATGAATTGAAATTGCAAAAAACTATTTCCAGGTAGGATGAGTAAAATCGAAAGTGAAGAGTGAAAAAACGTTATACTTTTACACCTTTTTTCCATTTTACCAGTTTTACTTTTTATTTATCACTTTTCACTTTAAATTGGCCCCCTTATAATGGGCCTAAACCTAGTTTTTTCCAACTTAAGACCAAAAATTTTCCAAAATTTTTCGAAGTTTTTTAAAATTTTTCGAAAAATTTTTCGAAATTTTTTGAAAAATTTTCTAAATATTTTTAGCAAAATTTTTTTTTCAACATTTTTTAAAATTTTTCCAAAATGTTTGTCATCGCTTTTATGTTGAAGCATAGGCTGCCTCGCCGTCCCTAGATTGAAGCATAGATGCCCTACCCCCTATGTTGATGTCACACCACACCCCCCACACCCCACCCATCTCCTGTCTTTGCAGAGTTGAAACCTATGACTGAAGACTGCCTGAGGCTTGCCTTATATGCCTCGTAGTGTTGCCTAATGTACAGTAGTCCACTGTTTTGAGGTGCTGGGAGAGGCGCCAGCTTTCGAGAATTCAGCATTTGTCTGGTGTTTCTAGAAAATTGTGAGATTTTAGGTGAAAAAAAGTAGAAAAAAGTAAAAAAGGTCGGAAAGTGGAAAAAGTAGAATAGGTGAAACAAAATGGGGAGAGTGCTCAGTGAGGTGGAGTGGAGGTGATGGGGAAGGTCTTGAGCCGTGGGATGGAGGCTGAGTCTAGAGGTCCCCGAAGAGTTATACCTCACCGCACTGACTGGATGGAGGAGCGAGGGACGTTGCAAGCATACAAGAGCAAGCGCATCCGGGAGATGAAGGAGCTGGATGGGAAGCTGGGTGGCATCAGTTGCCACTTTGTACCCACCGACCTCAACGTCGCCGACTACGTCACCAAGCCTCTCCTCTTCAAGGACCTTGCCACTTTCCATCGCGGACCAGTCTTTCTACAGGCACCCCGGGAGCAGTGGCCAGCCTGGAGAGCAGGCAAGGACTTCGAGGATGAGGTGCTGGAGGAAGAGTGGGACGGTATCAAGCGCAACACCGCCACTCAGGCCGCTATCAGCGTCAACGTCACCACCCCTGTCTTTGATCAAGAGTTCATCGACGGCATCCTCGCCTCCAGCAACTCCCTTCACTGCCTCCTTCTACGCTTCACCTTCTTCTTTCACATGCTCCTCAACCATGGCTACTCTGGCCGGGTGACAGAGCAAGAGAAGGAAGCGGTGTTCATGCGGCTGGTGAAGATGGAGCAGACGCGGACCTGGCCCAGCCTTGCCAAGGCCATCCAGAAGCAGAAGACCCAGCTGCACAAGATCATTCACTCCCTCAACCTCTTCGTGGACGGTGCTGGCATCATCCGCCTGGGCACCCGCATCACCAACCATCAGCCCTACCTTTTACCCAGTCACTCCCGTCTTGCTCAGCTACGCCTACTCCAGACTCATCAGCGCCTCCTTCATCCTCCTCTACGGATGATGCTAGGACAAGTACGGGAGCAGTGCTGGCTGACGGGTGGACTGTCGGCAGCCAAGAAGGTGGTGAAGATGTGCGCCAAGTGCAAGTACTACGGCCCCACGCTGCCCAAGCCCTCCACCAGCCTCCTTCCCGACAACCGACTCAAGTGCGGCCTCCCAGCCTTCACTCACGTCCTCATCGATCAGCTGGGACCCATCGAGAGCTACGCCAACAGCTATTCCAAGCCCAAGAAGCGGTGGGTGCTGCTGCTCACCTGTGCCATCAGCCGTGCAATCCACCTGGAGCTCCTTCAGGCCTACTCCACGGAGGCGATCATCAAGGCTCTGCAGCGTTTCTAGGCCAAGCGTGGACTATGCTCCAGCACCGTCTACCTGGACAGGGCCACAGCCTTCACCGGCCTCCTCGGCGCCCTCAGCGCCTTCGCCGCCAATCACCAGCTCAAGCTCTCCTTCTCCCAGTGTGAGCGCCATGGCGGATGGGAGCAGTGGAGCGGCTGGTGTCCCTCGTCAAGAAGAGCTTGTGCCCCGCCCTCTACAAGAGCCGCCTTGACGACTTCGCCCTGCTCACCCTCCTCGCCAACATCGAGGCCGGCCTCAACGCCCATCCTCTTCTCCCCCTCACCGATGCCCCCAACGACCTCCAGCCTCTCACTCCCACTCACCTGCTAGGAGGAGATGCCAGCTTCGGCCTTGCCCAGTTCCAGACCTACACCTACTCTCAAGGCCTCTCTTGCCGCCTCCGTGACCTGCCGCAAAGACAAGGAGGGGCCTCACGGCCCACTCCAACGATGAAAAGAAGAGAAGAGAATGAGAGAACAGTTGCGCACAGGAGATTTGTCATAAGGGGCATTAGCCAAACACTCCGCCGGGTATCCCAGCCTTCCCACCAGGTTCATGGCTGCCGCAGAGAATGGGCCCCAGCCCCCCCGGCCTCCTGCTCTGAAAGCTGATTCCAGAGCCCCCTGACCCGATCTTAATGGGGCCAGAGGGGCCCCCAGACCCGAACCCCCCCAGTGGAGGAGGCTGAGAATGATGCCGACGAGGAGGTTGGAGATAGGCGGGGATGACGATGGAAGTGTATCTGGGCCTGGGCCTCATCCATGGCAAGAGAGGGAGCAATCGGCGGCGAAGGAATGCCTGGGGTGCGAGCGGGAGGGAGAGGGGCATGAGAGCTGGGTGCTGGGCCTTGTGCCAGTGTCTGGTGATGAGCAATGGGAGGCATTAGGAGGCCTAAGCTGATGGCGCGCTTCAGGGAGATGTAGCACTGGTAGATGAGCCTAAGATCTGTCATGATCCGTCTGGATTCCAGGCTCTGCCACCCTAGCTTCTCACATCTGCACCAGTACCCTCCAGTTGGCCGACGCAGGTTTGTTTTTCTGAAAATGAAATAGGCAAATTTTCGCTGGATTTTTTCAATTTCTTTGATTTCAGCCTGACGTTGTGGTGACCAAAACTGGGTGGCAAATTCAAGGTGAGGCCGGACATAGGTGGTGAAAGCGCGGCTGAGTGTTGCAGTCGAGGGGGCAGAGAAGACTTTGCGCACCAAAAAGGCTGCCTGATTTGCCGCTGCTATTGTTGATGAGTGCTGAGGGGACAGGGAGAGTGTTGAGCGAAATTGCACCCCCAGATCCCGGACAGGGCTGGGAGCAGTGGGTAGCCTGTTGCTGCCGATGAAAAAGGGAGCTGCGGGGCCAGGGCCGCAATGGAACACAGAGCACTTTTCAGGCGCTAAAGGCAGCTGCCACCTGTCAGCCCAGGCTTCCAGCGCATTCAAGCCTGTTTGAAGGGTCGAAGGGCTGGTAGAGGCTAAGCAGATGTTGTCGGCATAGAACCAGGTGCCTAGAAGGGGAAGCTGGTTGAGTTGCCAGGCGAGGGGGAGCATGGAGATGTTGAACAGAATAGGGATTGCTGCCCCACCCTGTACTATAGACGACACTACAGGAAGTGGGCAGGATTCCTCCTTAAAGTTCCTACCTCTCATGTAGCTGGAGAGCCAGAATTGAAGCTCATAACCAAAGCCTAATTCTTGGCAAATGTGGAGAAGCTTTGAGTGCCCTACTCTGTCAAAGGCCTTGCTGAAGTCCACATACATGATGTGAACAGTGTGCCCAGATGCCCTTTGCTCAGCAGTGTAGGCTTGGAAGGAGAAAAGGTTGGAGCAGGTGGAGCGTGCAGGACAGAACCCATGCATGTTTGAAGGAAAGATGCCCTGGAATTCCAGATGTTTGCGAAGGTGAAATGAGAGGAGCCTGTCGAAAGGCTTGCTAAGGGCTGGGAGGATGGAGATGGGGCGGCGACAAGTTTCCCTTTTTGTCCGTTTTAGCAGAGTAAAGGCGGTAGATACCTAGGCCCTTTGCGCACGGGTTTCTGAAAAAGGCTGACTCCACCCGCCCTATATCTATGCAAACAGATCGCCTATAGGCTCGACGAATTCGCAGAAAGGCGCGACTCATTCGGGGTGAAATTTTTGCACGGCCGAAGGCCGCCTGCCGCGGAGGGCAGGGCAGTCAGAGCTCCGGAGGGCCGGAGGGCATGGGTGCGAAGGCCCTGGAGCGTAGCCTAGCATGCAAAGCATGCTAGGCGAAGCGTAGGGGCCGTAGCACCCGTGCCCGGAGGCCGGAGGAGCTCTGGCGCCCTCCCCGAAGCGGCGGGCGGCCAAGGCCAGCTTAAGCAGTTACCCCATTTTTGCGTCCGTCTGTCCGCATATATATCCGCTCCGCGGTCAAAAATCAATCTAAACTGGATGAACATGGAATAAGGTTAGAGCTATTTTCGTGATGATATTCATAACATTCATTCCCTCATATTCAAGTAGTTCTGTTCATGAATGTACGTATTATTAGTTAGGCAGCCAATCTTTTCGAATGATTTCTGATATCATGTTTATGTGAACAAAACATTCCTTTAGAGTAAAATGTAAAAGACCTACTAGTTATGGTACTGAATGTTAAATTGTGAATCACATGCATAACTTTAAAACATGAAGGGAAAATGATAATCATTAAGATAATTAAAACTAATGGTTTTTTGCAAAATGAATTAAGAATGGCGTTCCAAATCATAAAATCAAAAAGGAAGTACTAGAAATGGTTAAGTTCAATGTTAGCCTTCCAACACAAAAGACGGGTGTAGATTGTTCTAGTCATTAATAGTCTGTATGCAGACAAAGCCCAATCTTTGGTAGTTTTGGACATTCCTGAATCCTGAGTGTTATGAAACAGTTGATGAAAGAACCTGGAAACGTGGAAATGAAAAATATCAAACCCTCCTAAAACAAATCTTCATAGACCCATTGGCAACAAAGAAGGCAAAAGGAAAGGCTAAAATTACCACACTCAAAGCATACAACTACCACAGGTACATTTAATACAGGTCTCCTGGTCTGGTCTGCTGGTCTCCCAGGTCGCCATGCCCAAAACACATAAATTCAAGGAACCCCCCAAGAACAACATTGACATTAAAACATGGAAAACAAATTTAAAGTTTAGACCAGTTCTACCAGGTTTTCACTCAATCCAGGCTGAGGCTTCTAAAAAGATTAGTCAAATAATAAACAACTTAATGCCACCTCTGTCCAGAATTAACAAGTATATGGCGCAGAGCGCAATAGGTGACCGCGGAGCTTCACAGCCCACAACTTCCCAGGCAACTTAGCAGCTTACAATTCCATGCCAATGCTTTTAATTTACATTTTTGTTGCATTTGATATTGATTGCATCAGATTTTTTTCATTAAATGTAGAAGTAAAGGTAAAACAAAGCTTTGTTAAGCACAAATTCAAAGTTTGTCCAACTCCGTTGAGAGTTCGTCATTTCTCAGAATACCCCAAGCTTCAACATTTCTACCCAAAAAAGTAATGTTTCAAATGTTCGGGGACCGGTTCCACCCCTCCAGATCTTCCTAAAATAGCATTACATTTGAGCAAAAAAAAAAGTTTGTCCAAATCCGTTGAGAATTCGCCATTTCTCAGCAAACCCCATTTTCCAACATTTCTACCCAAAAAGTAATGTTTCAAATGCTCCGGTACCAATTCCACCCCGCCAGATCTTCCTAAAATTTAATTACCTTTAAGCAAAAAAAAAGTTTGTCCAAATCCGTTGAGAATTCGCCATTTCTCAACATACCCCATTTTTCAACCTTTCTACCCAAAAAAGTAATGTTTCAAATACTCCGGGACCGGTTCCACCCATCCAGACCTTTCTAAAATGTTATTACCTTTCAGCAAAAAAAAGTTTGTCCAAATCCGTTGAGAATTCGTCATTTCTCAACATACCCCATTTTCAACCTTTCTACCCAAAAAAGTAATGTTTCAAATAATCAGTGACCGCTTCCTACCGGCGATATCTTCCTAAAACATTATTACCATTCAGGAAAAAAAAAGTTTGTCCAAATCCGTTGAGAATTCACCCGTTCCCAGCATTTCCAGATACATATATATATATATATATATATACGTATCAGGACAAAAGTTTAGTAACCTCTATAGACCGCGGAGTGGCCCTTCGGGCCGCTCCGCGGTCAAAAATGGTTATGAATTCATTGACTGGATAAAAGAATATTCACCTTTCCCACTGAACACCAAAATGATCAGCCTGGACTTTGAACAACTTTACCCAAGCATTCCTGTAAAAGAAGCAATATAGATTTTGCAAAAAAAGCTGTGTAATTCAAGATATTGGAAAGATAAAACAACATTAGAGCCTGACGAAATATGCAAAATTTTAAGTTACTGCACGGAAAACACATACGGATGCATTGAGACAGGCGGAGTTAAAAAGTATTTCAGACAGAAAAAGGCCTACCAATAGGTGCTTCACATAGTGGGCCACTTGCTGACATATATCTAGAACTTTGGGAATCAACCATTAAGCAAGAAGCAAAAGAACATAACATTATAATTCACTGCTACTACAGAAATGTTGACGATTCTTTTATGGTAATCACAGACAAGGACAACCAATGGGAACCATTCATTCACTACCTCAACCAAAAATGCAGCACACTAAAAGTTACATGGGAGGGAGAACTGGATGGAAGCCTGCCATTCTTAGACATCAACATACGACGTGGTATACTATTGAATGATGATGGCCCGGATCAATGGTACCCTATCACATCTGTTTTTTGCAAACCATGCAACACAAACTATGTTATGACGTTCGACTCATGTGCACCCATGTCATATAAACTATCACGACTTGGTGGGGGATACTTTTCCTTCAACGTGTAGCCTTCTCAATGACTGCCAAACTATAAGGGCATAGCTCAGCCCGACAGGGCATCGCATCAAAGGATGGGCAGTGGTTAGAGCAGAGAAGGCAGTCTAGGTGTCAGCTGTCAGCTTTAGATCTTAACTTGGTGGTGGATACTTTTCCTTTAACGTGTATGCACTCAATGACTGAGACCTGGTGTCAGCTGTCAGCTATAGATCTCAACTTGGTGGGGGATACTTTTCCTACAACGTGTACGTACTCAATGACTGCCACAGTAGCCTTCTCTGCTCTAACCTTAGCCCATAGTATGGCAGTCCGTCAGCCTGTCAGTTTTCGTTTCCAACTTGGTGGGGGATACTTTTCCTTCAACGTTTATGTACTAAATGACTGAGACCTGGTGTCAGCTGTCAGCTTTAGATCTCAACTGGTACCGTTTGGTGGTGGACTGCCATACTATGGGCTAAGGTTAGAGCAGAGAAGGCTACTGTGGCAGCTGACACCTGGTCTCAGTCATTGAGTACGTACACGTTGAAGCAAAAGTATCCACCTCTGACTTGGAAAGGAAAACTGACAGGCTGACGGACTGCCATACTATGGGCTAAGGTTAGAGCAGAGAAGGCTACTGAGGCAGTCATTGAGTACGTACACGTTGAAGGAAAAGTATCCCCCACCAAGTTGGAAACCAAAGCTGACAGCTGACACCTAGACTGCCTTCTCTGCTCTAACCACTGCCCATCCTTTGATGCGATGCCCTGTCGGGCTGAGCTATGCCCTTATACTGTGGCAGTCTTTGAGAAGGCTACACGTTGAAGGAAAAGTATCACCCACCAAGTTGGAAACCAAAGCTGACAGCTGACACCTAGACTGCCTTCTCTGCTCTAACCACTGCCCATCCTTTGATGCGATGCCCTGTCGGGCTGAGCTATGCCCTTATACTGTGGCAGTCATTGAGAAGGCTACACGTTGAAGGAAAAGTATCCCCCACCAAGTTGGAAACCAAAGCTGACAGCTGACACC
>JASANA010001431.1:0-45022 GCA_030248095.1 Ptycholaimellus sp. GST1_10 | reverse complement strand
GCTTCACTTGGGGTTTCTGAGGATCTCCTTCTTGACCTGAGCTTTGAGAGACGGTGTGCGGACTTGGTTTTCTGACTGCGCCCATGAGGTTGGTTGGAGAAGGAGGCCCCCAAAGGCTTGCTTCCATGCTGCAGGATGATGTAGCAAACGGTCTGACGGGAGAGGTTGTGGGTTGGAGAAAGGACATGCCACATCTGGACATTCATCTGTCCAGCCTGGTGAAGCCACACTTTCGTCGAATTAGTGGCCTTGGAAAGGATGCGACCTGGCATGATAGTAGCCTCAGGGAGGGAAAAGAAATGCATCTGACCCCTGTCCTTCAAATTTGCGCACACTGGTTCCAATGCGCATATTCATAGCATTCTAATCCTTCAAGAAAGCAGGTGAACATTTTTTAATGCCCCAAGTAACTGACTTAGCTCACATAAATCCAATTTTCTTGCTTCAGCATTACTATTATAAAATGCCGCTTGGTCAGTGTCTTTACAATGCTTGTAGGTATGTTTGTGCCAAAGCAGAACTTAAACATGCCAAAAACCAGCCCATAACATCGATTCATAGAAGTGACAAAACTTGGACGCCCATCCCTGTAGAGCGCATTTTACCAATTTTTCTGTTAGTTGAAAAATGACCAATTTGACCTAATTAAGAGTTAAGGGTAATAATGAATGCTGGTATCTGTTACTTGGCAAGGGTGATGTCAAGGCATATAATGTGGCTGGGCGATGTATTTTTTTGCATAATAAATGATAGGTGGGCCGTTATAAACACACAGAAGTTGGACAATAATGGATGAAATTAGACCATTTTTGGACAGTTTTTGGTAGACTATGAAGAATAATTAGTAAATGATGATTGATGTTATAATGAATCTGAAAAATCTGACCAAAAAGACATTATTTGGTCACAGAAAGTGATACCAAAAAGGTAAGGGGTAAGGTGTCAGAGATGTGAAAATATGTCAAAAATGGGTGTGTATATGCAATACATTTGCTGTTTTCAGTAGAAGGTTAATGTAGGACTACGTTGAATCGAGACGCAATGTAATACAAAGTTAGAAAGGGGACAGTTTGGGGTAGAACAGCTTTGGAAATTTGGAAAAATGTTGTTAATTGACCGAGTTTGGTCTGTGGAAAGTGCTGATTGGGGGTCATAATGTTATATATTTTCCTCACTTTGACAGGCTGTCACGCACTCAATATAGCAGCTACAAGGCTTTTCTCACCGGATTTGGATTGGGACAAGCCAGGGGCATCTTTTTGTAAAAAGTGGAGCATTTTTGGGTGCGGCTGGGTTACCCCCCGACTATATATATATATGTGTCTGGAAATGCTGGGAACGGCCGAATTCTCAACGGATTTGGACCAACTTTTTTTTTCCTGAAAGGTAATAATGTTTTAGGAAGATATCGCCGGTAGGATGCGGTCCCCGAGCATTAGAAACATTACTTTTTTGGGTTGAAAGGCTTGAAAACTGCAATATAGCGTTTTTGCGCTGTAGCACCTTTAATCCTGAGAATTGCACAGTAGAATTGCACATAACAATTCCAAATATATGCTTACTTTTGAAAATGGTTGAGAAACCAAAGACTTTTCATCTTGAGTGACAAACTTTCACGCATAACAATAGCATCAATAATCAGTAGCAGCTGAACGGCTGAGAATTGAACAGAAGACTTGAGTTTTTTTGTTCACATGTCGTATATAACGATTCCAAATATATGCTTACATTTGAAAATGGTTGAGAAACCACAGACTTACCCTCCTGAGTGACAAACTTTCATGCACGACAATAGCATCAATAATCAGTAGCAGCTGAACGGCTGAGAGTTGAACAGAAGACTTTGGTTTTTTGATTCACAAGTCATATATACCGATTCTAAATATGTGCTTACTTTTGAAAATGGTTGAGAAACCACAGACTTTTCGTCTTGAGTGACACACTTTCATGAACAACAATAGCATCAATAATCAGTAGCAGCTGAACGGCTGAGAATTGAACAGAAGACTTTGGTTTTTTGATTCACAAGTCATATATCAATTCTGAATCTTACCCTTTTGAGGGAAAAATGTTCACTGTTGTATGAAAACATTCCTCAATTTTCGGCATCTGCTACAGGTGAATGTGGAAGGCGGAATATGCTCCGCGGTCACCTATTGCGCTTTGCGCCATATACTTGTTTTCCAAAAGTCGTGTACTGATGATTGGGAGTGTACATATGTTCGTAACAAAACCACCGAAATATGCCAACTTATGCCTTTTTTTACCGAATCACGAAGCTGAACTTTCTCGTCCTTCATGTGGCTCTCATTTCATTGCCCAGTCTAAAGTAACATGGACTTCTTTCAGTGCTTCCATTTCTTTCAGTATGTCTTCCTTGGCCTTCTCTTGGGCTACCGGTTGCAACTGATGAGATTTTAAGCGTAGAATATTCTTATTAGCAGCTTCATGATTATTGCATCTTTCCTATAGCTTTCTTCAACTTCAATTTGTTGCTTCAACCAACTTTTCCACTTCATTCAGAAGCTTTTTGGGACTTGTGCAGTGCTGACATTTTAAGTCGTGTGTATGCTTGTGTAAAGCCTGAACAGATTGTTTGCTTGGGTCTCCTAGGCTGTGGCGTATGCAGTGATCAGCAACTCTTGAGTTTTCTTTGACATGTAGTTTGAAATTTAATTTGTCTCACCTGTCAATTTCAGTTCCTTTCCAATAATCTCTTCAAAGTTCTCCCATCCTTCAATGCTGTCTTTCGTGATATAGTCGATACCTGTAGGACAATATTTAAGCTTTTACTGAAACAGTTGATGCTTTGTTGAATTCATCGGCAACATTCGTTTGCTTTCCCAGCGATGTATATCTCTCCAGAAACAGCTCATAAACTGATGGGTCACCATGAACTATGTTGCATTGTTCCCTTGCGAAGCTGTTGAATTGGTGTAGGTTCTTGGTTTTTGTCTTCACTGTAGATTGCGGCCATGGTTTTGTTTTCGAATGCAATTCTTTTCCTAATTTCTGTGAAAATGTTATTATCTCTTTTATTTTATTCTCAGAATAGGTGTCAGGATCTTTGTCTGGGTTGAATTCTCTTCTTAGGGTCATTTGGTTGGTCTCACTGGCCTTTGAACCGCGTGGAGTATCTGTTTCAAGATGTTCTGTGACTATACTTTTAAGCAGATTGCTGTGCTGATGGCATATTGGGGTTCCTGGATGGTATCGAAGGCTTCTTCGGTAGTAAAGAACCTTGGACATGGGCTTGGTCATTAAGAGATCATCAAAAGGCTTAGCAGAATTGTGAAGAATCTGTCCATCAATTGGGTCAGTGATCTTACATGCTTTCACTCTAATCTTTCGTCGGTTGTTTCCAATCCTAAGGGTTGTTTCGACCACCTGTTTTGTATTGCCAGAGAGCATTGCTCCTTAACTCTTTTGCATGTTTCTCGCAGATGAAAGTTTTTGTAAGGTCTCGCTCTTTCCAATAAAAGTCGAAATTTCCGCAAGAAAGCAGTAAATCAGCTACGTTGTCGCAGCCAGAACATGTTTTAAATTGTGTTGGTGGAGCGATATTCTTGAAATTTTTGCGAGGTTACTTGTTCCCATCGCAAGTTGTTTTTAACAGTTGTTGTTTTCCTTTAATGAAACAATCGGGCAATACATTTTCGGATGGTGATTCTAAAAAATTGTATTGATTTAACATCAACATAAAACAAGTATATGGCGCAGAGCGCAATAGGTGACCGCGGAGCTAAACACCCCACAAGTCTGAACTTTTACGAGTTTTACCCAAAGAAGGGATGTTTAAAAAGGTCGGGGACCAAATTCAGAACGTTGCAGAATTTCATTGCCTTGAAAAAATAAAATGAACAGAAAAGATTTGAAAATGAAAAATACAATGCAAATTTATTGGCAAACTAACATATTTTTGAGAAATTTTCTTGACTTATACTCAGAACAATCGATTTTTGAAAAGGATTTTGGAGAAAAGGGTGTGGCGTTTCCCAAGCCGGTTTCCTCGACCTTGAGTTGACAGTGCGGGCCGAAGAGAGTTCAGCTCAGTCTTGTCTATATGCCCCCTATCCTGTCATCCCTTTCTGCCCTGCTCGGTGACTATACGAAAAGAGAATCTTGCTAAGTTCCTGCTGTAATACACCACAGCGTTTGGTATATAGAGCTTGGTTTGCTAAGCTGTACCCTCCCATCTACCACCTCTACAAAGCCTACTACAATGCCCAGCCCAACTTCCGCCCACTGCGCCTATTCTACAACTTCAACCTTTGATCTTGCCGCCTTCTAACGATGGTGTTCAAGTCAAACTGCTCAAGTCACCGATCTACCGTGACAGGACAGTGAACCGAAAACAGCCTGCAATTGACTGCCTTTTGCTTCGCTGCCAGACAAGCTCACCTGCAGCGACAGAAATTCACTCAGCCATGGCTTTGTGAATTTTGATTCGACGACAACTGCGACTACACTGCAAGGAATTGAAAATTGACTTTGCGTCTATTTTCAATCTCCACTCTTCACCAACAACATCGCAGCCCAGAGTTTCACGCTATCCTTGATTGGATATTGCAAAACTCTCTACTTCAATAAACGTCATCGATGACGTCAATCAATGTCATTGCCACCATACTTCACTGCAACGGGACCGAAAATGAACTGAAAAGTTCCTTTTCGACAAAAGCCCGCTCCATTGATTTCACTCTATCCTTACAGATTTTGCAAAATCATTCTAAGCCGATGATCAAGACAAGAATCGACATCGCTGCTTGGGGCATCGAACATTAACTGCAAAGTTTCTTTTCATGCTGTCTACACAAGCACCATCGACGGCAATTTCATTATCCTTGAACGGATTCTGAAATTCCCTGCAGCTGCCAGCCAACCAGCAAAATCTTCATCTTCGCTGCTAGAGTTCAAAAATTGGCTCCGGTCAATTTTCAAAACTCACTGCAGCCTGCTGCAATCTTTGCCGGCCAATGCCGTTTACGAAATCCTTTCAGATTTGTAAACTTTCGAGCACCGCTGGGAAAACACCAGCCCAATTCAGAATCGGCCACTGTCTTTTGACATCGCCAGTCTAGATTTGCGAATCTCTTCTGATTACGCAAATCTTTGAACAAGAACTGGAAGACAAATGACGAAACCAATTCAGAATCGGCCTCTACTCTTCGATGGTTGCCAAGACCTCAAAGGCGCAGCCTAGTGGACTGCCTCCACTGCGGCTTCTATGACCTCCTGGTCACCTGCAACCCCAGCCTGCTCACCATCGGCCAGAAGGACCACTTCATGGACAGCGTCAACTGCAAGCGCAATGCTTTCAAGGCCTCCGCCTACTGGGTATGCTCCGACAATCAACGCTGGCCACAAAGGCTCCTCCAGAGATCTTTGCTCTCCTCCTTCTGCCCATCCCTGAAGACAGTGTAACTTCTGGACAACTACCGCTGCTTTCACTATGGCTTCCTGAATGGCCACAACTGCATCCTGAACACCGCGGACTTCCAGAACACCCGAGCTGCATTCCGTTCACGGCCTAAGCTCAAGACAATCACGCATCCGCCAACCTCAGCAATTGCTCAGTGTCATCCCGAGCTGTGGAAAATATATATATACATCGCAGCCGTCAACCTTAGCAATTGCTCAGCGTCATCCCGAGCTGAGTAAAATTCATCATAGCCATCTACAAGAGCAACCTGCCCAGTGTCATCCCGAGCTGCGGAACATTTGCGCAACTCAAACCGGCCACTCTTTATCGTTGCCAGAAGCAAACAGAAAGTACTACTTTCTCCCAACCCCTGAAAGGCCCTCATCACTTCGATGCCGAAATACACGGCCAAAGGCCTCCTGCCCTCCCTCATGCGGCCTTGCTTGCACAAGATGCCCGAGCTCTAAAAGCCGGCCTACAAGTGCAGCCAGCGCCCTTCAATCCTCCCTCCTGGCCTCACTTACACCAGCCACCAGAGCCCGCTATCTTTCAACAGCACAGTGGCGCCCTCTTCGATTCCCCTCCACACCCTCAATTGCGACAGGCGCCCGAGCTTCACAAGCCTGCCTTCAAGCGAGGCTGGCGGTCTTTACACCCTCCCGCCCAGACTCACTTGCGCCAGGCGCCCAAGCTTGCCTAGCCTCGCAAGCCCGCTGTTCGCACCGCCAACCCACGCATCCGTCTCAATTCATCCCTCACCCTCAGCCTTTACTTTTGCCGCCAGGTGAGAGAGAAGGGTACCCTAAACAAGAACCTAAGCCAACTGGCCAGGGCCTAGAATGGCCTGGAACCAGAGCCAGGTGGCCAAGGCCTAGCATGACCACAGACAGATGGACAACGCCTGCATCAAACATGCCGGCGCCAATGCCATCATCAATGTCACCTTCAAACCCATCGCTACCCCTCATAAGGATGGATGCTGAAGACCAGCTTCCTCTACCGCCGCTACAAGAACACCGCCATTCGCAACGTCGGTGTATCTGCACGTCTTCATAGCACCCTCCTCCTACCCTCAACCTCCCTCCAACTTCGGCAGGCAAAGATCGGCAAATAGTGCCCTCTTCTACGCTGAAGCACGCCTAGCTGGGCATCTCTGAGACGCAGAGCTTCTCCAGCCGGCACCACTCGGACAGCGCACAGATGGACACCGACATTCCCCTACAACCTCTCACCCCCCTCCGTATATGCCTCCAAGCACTCTCTGTGGAGCTCCAGAAGGCCCAGACCTGCTCCAGCAAACGCCGCTTGGACAGAGTACAGATGGACACCAACAATCATCTGCAAACATTCTCCCTCCTTTCATCCTTCAAAGAAGCCTGAAAGGAGCGGCATCAATTTGGCCCGTCAAGATATCGCCAACAATAACATTAAAGCTTTACTTTAATGAAATGAATTCGGCGAGCCTTTCTTCAATGCTTCTATTATCCTAAAGACGGATAAAAGAAGATGCCTATGGAACTTCGGTTCTACCCTACGTCTGACTAAGATTTGCCGACCTTTTCAACGGCGCAAATCTGCATTGGTGATGCATCCAGAGCTTCGCCTACAGCCTCAAGACACCCATTGACCCCCATCATTCTACACCAATCCATTAGTCTCCGAATGGAATGATGCATCAATGCTCTTCAACGGCCAGCACATTTCTTCCCTGCTCTTCAGCTTCGAAGGACTGAAATGCGCCTGGCACAAGCCTATGGCTATCTGCTTCTACACGGCCTAGTTCATCAAGCTCAGCAGCAACCGGGTTGCCTTTGACTGCGACGTGAACCAGGCACAGGCCAACGGCCACCACGAGTTCAATATGTCCCTGCAATCCCTCTACAGCAGCCGTCCTCTGTGGACTCTGACTGTGGACAGGAATCGGCAAACAGTAGGGACAGAGTTTCAACTGCCAAGCTTTTCATCTCTAGCACCCTTCCTCTGTAAACTCCGACTGCAGAACTGAAAACAACAAATGATGCAGTATTGTCATTAGCAATTCCTTGGCCGCAGCCTTCCTCTGTGGACTCCAACCTGCGGTTTGCAATTGCAAACTCAGATGCCTGCGGAAAGTCCCACCTAAGAGCTACTAGGAGCCAGTGGGCAACAATGTATTTGGCCTAATTGCTACTCTTTCTCTGTCCGCCTTATGGGGAGAGGCAGAAAGATGGCAAGGGCATGTCCTGCTGCACGCTGCCCGCCTTGCTGAGGAAGCGGGGGAGCCAGCAGGAATCCACCGGCTGGGACAGCCTACATGGGAGTGGCCATCACGTGAGGCACCTTCAAAAGCCCCTTCATTCCTTCTCTCTTCGGAGCAGTGGCCCATTAGTGGTTACTCTCCAAAGGCCTAGTATGCCTTTTGCCACCCTGAGCCGGTGATCGACGGATGGAAGGAGGATGAAGAGGAGAGCGAATTTGCTCTACTGAAATCTGCGCTGACGAGCACAGAATTCGCAACAGCGCAGGCCTACCAGACGGCCAGGGATTCGCCCAGCCTACCAGGTGGCTGGTTATCGACACAGGAAGGAGAGACGGAACAATAAACCCTCAGCACCCGTCGAAGCCTACCAGGTGGCTGATTCGACAAACAAAGACTACTTGGAGTCTGTGCAGCCAACCAAGTGGCTGACTTCGTCAGTGCGGGCCACTAGCAGTCCGCCTTGCAGCTGAACAAGCGGCTGACTGGACGAACGCAGACTATTTCGAGTCTGTTTCACAGCCAACCAAGTGGCTGACTTCGTCATGCAGACCACTAGGAGTCCGCCTCGCAAACAAACAGGTGGCTGACTGGAAGAGCGCAGACTACTTGATCTGCTACACAGCCGACCAAGTGGCTGACTTCGTCAGTGTGGACCACTAGGAATCTGCCTCGCAGCCGAACAGGCGGCTGACTGGACAAATGCAGGCTGCTTCGAGTCTGCTTAGCAGCCAAACGGGCGGCTGATTCGTCCACCGCAGACTACTTGGAGTTTGCTTTTTCGCAGCCAACCAAGTGGCTTAATTCGGCAAGAAACAAATTCTGAAAGATATGTTTGTTGTGACATATTACGACCATTCATTTATGTGTAAAGTGCACGGCAGCGGCTTGCCTGGCAAGCAAAGGACTAGCCCTTCAAATCCACCAGCTTCAATCTTCGCCTTCACTTCACCTCCTGCCCATTCCTCCCCTACCTACTATTTGGCACCCAGCAAAACACCTTCCCCGCTCTGCACCCCCTCACTGTACACTCTGCTCTTCAGCGCCACACACACACTCCCCTGCATACCCCCCCCCCTGCCTCCACTAGCAGGAACCTGCTGCCGGTGCTCAGCCGGGAAGGCGGCAGGAAGAGCAAGTTCAGACTAATTTGCCCCTCCCTCCGCAGGCCTACGTTTTTTGCGCAAGCCGCAAAGGCGGCCTGGCCGAGGGGCAGCAAACTGCGGGCGATTGATGACCCAACCTGCAACCACACCCTTTCTTTTTTGCCTCCAGAAAAAGCGTCCTCCAAGGAGCAGCAAAGCACGGACAAGTAATGTGATTCCACACTGCCACCACCCCCTGCCTTTTTGCGCCCTTCGCAAAAAGTGGCCTCCACAAACGCTGGTGCCGATTTGTCAGCTCTAATCGCCCCACTGCCTCAGCGCCAGGATGGTGAAGTGATCCCCCTCTCTTCCGCCTAATTGCCCTATTCGTCAGCTTTAGACACCCTTCTTCCACAGGCACTGGCTTCTGCACATAAAGGGGGCTTTCTTAGACGCCTAATGGTGATGAATGAAGCCAAAGTTTTTCCACCAGCGCTCCAGAGAGACAGGCCTCCGCCTAGCCCGCTTTGGCCTCCACACACAAGAGCTTGGAAATCCTTTCCCCTGCTTCTCCACACTATCACTATGGCCCCGCCCCTGGTGTGAGGGGAGGATCGGAGGTACCCAGCCAGCTACTCCTCCAGCCTCAGTCACTCTCTCAACCAAGCCCCTCATCAGCCCGCCCCACCTCAGACCCAGCCCTGGACTCCCCATTGAGTCTAGCTCTGAGTTCCTTGCTCTAGCCCCACAGCGACCCTCCACTGCCCGCCATACAGATCTTCGCGCTCCGGCAGCCCATCATAGACAACCTCCAGCCCTCTGCATCAGCCTCAGCCATTTTTCCCAGAGAAATATGTCCGCTGATACTCCCCTGCAGCCGACAGTGGCTACCTCCCCTACCCCTTTGACTTCCTCCCTCCCTCAACTCAACTCCTTCTCAGGGAGACGAAATGGACACCACACCCCACCAGGAGGAGGGAGGAGGCCGTTCAGGCCTCATCCGTTTCACCCTTCAGTACGATGACGACCTTGGACTCTGTCTGTGGGATATCTAAGAATGCTTACCAGCTTCCGCGTGAACACCGACAACTTGCACTGCCACACTAAATTCGTCTCCAGCCGGATTGCACTCTACTGACCAAAAAGACATTATTTGGTCACAGAAAGTGATACCAAAAAGGTAAGGGGTAAGGTGTCAGAGATGTGAAAATATGTCAAAAATGGGTGTGTATATGCAATACATTTGCTGTTTTCGTAGAAGGTTAATGTAGGACTACGTTGAATCAAGACACAATGTGATACAAACCGAAGGGGACAGTTTGGGGTAGAACAGCTTTGGAAATTTGGAAAAATGTTGTTCATTGACCAGTTTTGGTCTGTGGAAAGTGCTGATTGGGGGTCATAATGTTATATATTTTCCTCACTTTGACAGGCTGTAGCAGCCGCTACATTTTAGCAGCTACAAGGCTTTTCTCACCTCAGCAATACGTTAGCCCTACTTCGTTCAGTTACGTATTGCTGAGCTTTAAAGCCTTGTAGCTGCTATATTAGTGATGACAGCCTGTCAAAGTGAGGAAAATATATAACATTATGACCCAATCAGCACTTTCCACAGACCAAGAAAATCTGGTAAATTAACAACATTTTTCCAAAATTCCAACGCTGTTCTACGCCAAATTGTCCCTTTTCTAACTTGTATTACATTGTGTCTTGATTCAACGTAGTCCTACATCATCTTTCTACTGAAAACAGCAAATGTATTGCATAGACACACCCATTTAGCGTATTTTTCACATCTCTGACACCTTACCCCTTACCTTTTTGGTATCACTTTCTGTGACCAAATAATGTCTTTTTGGTCAGTAGAGTGCAATCCGGCTGGCGACGAATTGAGTGTGGCAGTGCAAGTTGTCGGTGTTCACGCGGAAGCTGGTGGATAAGCCTTCTAGATTCCCACAGACAGAGTCCAAGGTCGTCATCGTACTGAAGGGTGAATCTGATGAGGCCTGAATGGCCTCCCTCCTCCTCCTGGTGGGGTGTGGTGTCTATTTCGTCTCCCTGAGAAGGAGTTGAGTTGAGGGAGGGAGGGAGTCAAAGGGGTAGGGGAGGTAGCGACTGTCGGCTGCAGGGGAGTATCAGCGGACATATTTCTCTGGGAGAAATATGGCTGAGGCTGATGCAGAGGGCTGGAGGTCGTCGATGATGGGCTGCCGGAGCGCGTACACTGACGGCGGGGGCAGTGGAGGGTCGCTGTGGGGCTAGAGCAAGGACTCAGATCTATACTCAATGGGGAGTCCGGGGCTGGGTCTGAGGTGGGCCAGGCTGATGAGGGGGATTGGTTGAGAGAGTGACTGAGGCTGGAGGAGTAGCTGACCAGGTACCTCCGATCCTCCCCCCACACCAGGGGTGGGTCCATAGTGATAGTGTGGAGAAGCAGGGGAAGGATTTCCAAGCTCTTGTGTGTGGAGGCCAAAGCGGGCTAGGCGGAGGCCTGTCTCTCTGGAGCGCTGGTGGAAAAACTTTGGCTTCATTTATCACCATTAGGCGTCTAAAGAAGCCCCCTTTATGTGATAAGCCAGTGCCTGTGGAAGAAGGGTGTGTAAAGCTGACGAATAGTGCAATTAGGTGGAGAGAGGGGGATCGTTAAACGATCCTGGCGCTGAGGCAGTGGGGTGATTAGAGCTGACAAATGGGCACCAGTGTTTGTGGAGGCCACTTTTTGCGAAGGGCGCAAAAAGGCAGGGGGTGGTGGCAGTGTGGAATCATTACTTGTCCGCGCTTTGCTGCTCCTTGGAGGACGCTTTTTCTGGAGGGGGGCAAAAAAGAAGGGTGTGGTTGCAGGTTGGGTCATTAATCGCCCGCAGTTTGCCGCCCCTTGGAGGCCGCTTTTTGCGGCTTGCGCAAAAAACGTAGGCCTGCGGAGGGAGGGGCAATTAGTCTGCCCTCTCTTCTTGCCGCCTTTCTTGTGAAGACTGGGGGAGCAGGTTCCTGCTAGTGGAGGCAGGGGGGGGGGGTATGCAGGGGAGTGTGTGTGTGGCGCTGAAGAGCAGAGTGTACAGTGAGGGGGTGCAGAGCGGGGGAGGGTGTTTTGCTGGGTGCCGAATAGTAGGTAGGAGGGCTGGGCAGGAGGTGAAGTGAGGCGAAGATTGAAGCTGGTGGATTTGAGGCCAAGCCTTTGCTTGCCAGGAAGCCGCTGCCGTGCACTTTACACAATAATGAATGGTCGTAATATGTCACAACAAACATATCTTTCAGAGTTTGTTTCTTGCCGAAATCAGCCACTTGGTTGGCTGCGAAGCAAACTCCAAGTAGCTTGCGGTGGACGAATCAGCCGCCCGTTTGGCTGCTAAGCAGACTCGAAGTAGCCTGCGTTCGTCCAGTCAGCCGCCTGTTTGGCTGCGAGGCAGATTCCTAGTGGTCCACACTGACGAAGTCAGCCACTTGGTTGGCTGTGTAGCAGACTCAAAGTAGTCTGCGCTCTTCCAGTCAGCCACCTGTTTGGTTGCGAGGCGGACTCCTAGTGGTCCGCACTGACGAAGTCAGCCACTTGGTTGGCTGTGAAACAGACTCGAAGTAGCCTGCGTTCGTCCAGTCAGCTGCCTGTTCGGCTGCAAGGCAGACTCCTAGTGGTCCGCACTGACGAAGTCAGCCACTTGGTTGGCTGCAAAGCAGACTCCAAGTAGTCTTTGTTTGTCGAATCAGCCACCTGGTAGGCTTCGACGGGTGCTGAGGGTTTATTGTTCCGTTCTCCTTCCTGTGTTGATAACCAGCCACCTGGTAGGCTGGGCGCATTCCTGGCCGTCTGGTAGGCCTGCGCTGTTGCGAATTCTGTGCTCGTCAGCGCAGAGTTCAGTAGAACAAATTCGCTCTCCTCTGCATCCTCCTTCCATCCGTCGATGGCTCAAGGTGGCAAAAGGCATACTAGGCCTTTGCAGAGTAACTAATGGGCCACTGTGCCTCCGAAGAGAGAAGGAATGAGGGGGCTTTTGAAGGCGCCCTCACGTGATGGCCACTCCCATGTAGGCTGTCCCAGCCGTGGATTCCTGCTGGCTCCCCCGCTTCCTCAGCAAGGCGGGCAGCATGCAGCAGGACATGCCCTTGCCATCTTTCTGCCTCCCCCCATAAGGGCGACAGAGAAGAGTAGCAATTAGGCCAAGTACGTTGTTGCCCACTGGCTCCTAGTAGCTCTTAGGTGGGACTTTCCGCAGGCATCTGAGTTTGCAGTTCAAACCGCAGTCGGAGTCCACAGAGGAAGGCTGCTGTGAAGGAATTGCTAATGACAGATGCTGCATCATTTGTTGTTTTCAGTTCTGCAGTCGGAGTTTACAGAGGAAGGGTGCTAGAGATGAAAAGCTTGGCAGTTGAAACTCTGTCCTACTGTTTGCCGATTCCTGTCCACAGTCAGAGTCCACAGAGGACGGCTGCTGTAGAGGGATTGCAGGGACATATTGAACTCGTGGTGGCCGTTGGCCTGTGCCTGGTTCACGTCGCAGTCGAAGGCAACCCGGTTGCTGCTGAGCTTGATGAACTAGGCCGTGTAGAAGCAGATAGCCATAGGCTTGTGCCAGGCGCATTTCAGTCCTTCGAAGCTGAAGAGCAGGGAAGAAATGTGCTGGCCGTTGAAGAGCATTGATGCATCATTCCATTCGGAGACTAATGGATTGGTGTAGAATGATGGGGGTCAATGGGTGTCTTGAGGCTGTAGGCGAAGCTCTGGATGCATCACCAATGCAGATTTGCGCCGTTGAAAAGGTCGGCAAATCTTAGTCAGACGTAGGGTAGAACCGAAGTTCCATAGGCATCTTCTTTTATCCGTCTTTAGGATAATAGAAGCATTGAAGAAAGGCTCGCCGAATTCATTTCATTAAAGTAAAGCTTTAATGTTATTGTTGGCGATATCTTGATGGGCCAAATTGATGCCGCTCCTTTCAGGCTTCTTTGAAGGATGAAAGGAGGGAGAATGTTTGCAGATGATTGTCGGTGTCCATCTGTACTCTGTCCAAGCGGCGTTTGCTGGAGCAGGTCTGGGCCTTCTGGAGCTCCACAGAGAGTGCTTGGAGGCATATACGGAGGGGGGTGAGAGGTTGTAGGGGAATGTCGGTGTCCATCTGTGCGCTGTCCGAGTGGTGCCGGCTGGAGAAGCTCTGCGTCTCAGAGATGCCCAGCTAGGCGTGCTTCAGCGTAGAAGAGGGCACTATTTGCCGATCTTTGCCTGCCGAAGTTGGAGGGAGGTTGAGGGTAGGAGGAGGGTGCTATGAAGACGTGCAGATACACCGACGTTGCGAATGGCGGTGTTCTTGTAGCGGCAGTAGAGGAAGCTGGTCTTCAGCATCCATCCTTATGAGGGGTAGCGATGGGTTTGAAGGTGACATTGATGATGGCATTGGCGCCGGCATGTTTGATGCAGGCGTTGTCCATCTGTCTGTGGTCATGCTAGGCCTTGGCCACCTGGCTCTGGTTCCAGGCCATTCTAGGCCCTGGCCAGTTGGCTTAGGTTCTTGTTTAGGGTACCCTTCTCTCTCACCTGGCGGCAAAAGTAAAGGCTGAGGGTGAGGGATGAATTGAGACGGATGCGTGGGTTGGCGGTGCGAACAGCGGGCTTGCGAGGCTAGGCAAGCTTGGGCGCCTGGCGCAAGTGAGTCTGGGCGGGAGGGTGTAAAGACCGCCAGCCTCGCTTGAAGGCAGGCTTGTGAAGCTCGGGCGCCTGTCGCAATTGAGGGTGTGGAGGGGAATCGAAGAGGGCGCCACTGTGCTGTTGAAAGATAGCGGGCTCTGGTGGCTGGTGTAAGTGAGGCCAGGAGGGAGGATTGAAGGGCGCTAGCTGCACTTGTAGGCCGGCTTTTAGAGCTCGGGCATCTTGCGCAAGCAAGGCCGCATGAGGGAGGGCAGGAGGCCTTTGGCCGTGTATTTCGGCATCGAAGTGATGAGGGCCTTTCAGGGGTTGGGAGAAAGTAGTACTTTCTGTTTGCTTCTGGCAACGATAAAGAGTGGCCGGTTTGAGTTGCGCAAATGTTCCGCAGCTCGGGATGACACTGGGCAGGTTGCTCTTGTAGATGGCTATGATGAATTTTACTCAGCTCGGGATGACGCTGAGCAATTGCTAAGGTTGACGGCTGCGATGTATATATATATTTTCCACAGCTCGGGATGACACTGAGCAATTGCTGAGGTTGGCAGATGCGTGATTGTCTTGAGCTTAGGCCGTGAACGGAATGCAGCTCGGGTGTTCTGGAAGTCCGCGGTGTTCAGGATGCAGTTGTGGCCATTCAGGAAGCCATAGTGAAAGCAGCGGTAGTTGTCCAGAAGTTACACTGTCTTCAGGGATGGGCAGAAGGAGGAGAGCAAAGATCTCTGGAGGAGCCTTTGTGGCCAGCGTTGATTGTCAGAGCATACCCAGTAGGCGGAGGCCTTGAAAGCATTGCGCTCGCAGTTGACGCTGTCCATGAAGTGGTCCTTCTGGCCGATGGTGAGCAGGCTGGGGTTGCAGGTGACCAGGAGGTCATAGAAGCCGCAGTGGAGGCAGTCCACTAGGCTGCGCCTTTGAGGTCTTGGCAACCATCGAAGAGTAGAGGCCGATTCTGAATTGGTTTCGTCATTTGTCTTCCAGTTCTTGTTCAAAGATTTGCGTAATCAGAAGAGATTCGCAAATCTAGACTGGCGATGTCAAAAGACAGTGGCCGATTCTGAATTGGGCTGGTGTTTTCCCAGCGGTGCTCAAAAGTTTACAAATCTGAAAGGATTTCGTAAACGGCATTGGCCGGCAAAGATTGCAGCAGGCTGCAGTGAGTTTTGAAAATTGACCGGAGCCAATTTTTGAACTCTAGCAGCGAAGATGAAGATTTTGCTGGTTGGCTGGCAGCTGCAGGGAATTTCAGAATCCGTTCAAGGATAATGAAATTGCCGTCGATGGTGCTTGTGTAGACAGCATGAAAAGAAACTTTGCAATTAATGTTTGATGCCCCAAGCAGCGATGTCGATTCTTGTCTTGATCATCGGCTTAGAATGATTTTGCAAAATCTGTAAGGATAGAGTGAAATCAATGGAGTGGGCTTTTGTCGAAAAGGAACTTTTCAGTTCATTTTCGGTCCCATTGCAGTGAAGTATGGTGGCAATGACATTGATTGACGTCATCAATGACGTTTATTGAAGTAGAGAGTTTTGCAATATCCAATCAAGGATAGCGTGAAACTCTGGGCTGCGATGTTGTTGGTGAAGAGTGGAGATTGAAAATAGACGCAAAGTCAATTTTCAATTCCTTGCAGTGTAGTCGCAGTTGTCGTCGAATCGAAATTCACAAAGCCATGGCTGAGTGAATTTCTGTAGCTGCAGGTGAGCTTGTCTGGCAGCGAAGCGAAAGGCAGTCGATTGCAGGCTGTTTTCGGTTCACTGTCCTGTCACGGTAGATCGGTGACTTGAGCAGTTTGACTTGAACACCATCGTTAGAAGGCGGCAAGATCAAAGGTTGAAGTTGTAGAATAGGCGCAGTGGGCGGAAGTTGGGCTGGGCATTGTAGTAGGCTTTGTAGAGGTGGTAGATGGGAGGGTACAGCTTAGCAAACCAAGCTCTCTATACCAAACGCTGTGGTGTATTACAGCAGGAACTTAGCAAGATTCTCTTTTCGTATAGTCACCGAGCAGGGCAGAAAGGGATGACAGGATAGGGGGCATATGGACAAGACTGAGCTGAACTCTCTTCGGCCCGCACTGTCAACTCAAGGTCGAGGAAACCGGCTTGGGAAACGCCACACCCTTTTCTCCAAAATCCTTTTCAAAAATCGATTGTTCTGAGTATAAGTCAAGAAAATTTCTCAAAAATATGTTAGTTTGCCAATAAATTTGCATTGTATTTTTCATTTTCAAATCTTTTCTGTTCATTTTATTTTTTCAAGGCAATGAAATTCTGCAACGTTCTGAATTTGGTCCCCGACCTTTTTAAACATCCCTTCTTTGGGTAAAACTCGTAAAAGTTCAGACTTGTGGGGTGTTTAGCTCCGCGGTCACCTATTGCGCTCTGCGCCATATACTTGTTTTATGTTGATGTTAAATCAATACAATTTTTTAGAATCACCATCCGAAAATGTATTGCCCGATTGTTTCATTAAAGGAAAACAACAACTGTTAAAAACAACTTGCGATGGGAACAAGTAACCTCGCAAAAATTTCAAGAATATCGCTCCACCAACACAATTTAAAACATGTTCTGGCTGCGACAACGTAGCTGATTTACTGCTTTCTTGCGGAAATTTCGACTTTTATTGGAAAGAGCGAGACCTTACAAAAACTTTCATCTGCGAGAAACATGCAAAAGAGTTAAGGAGCAATGCTCTCTGGCAATACAAAACAGGTGGTCGAAACAACCCTTAGGATTGGAAACAACCGACGAAAGATTAGAGTGAAAGCATGTGAGATCACTGACCCAATTGATGGACAGATTCTTCACAATTCTGCTAAGCCTTTTGATGATCTCTTAATGACCAAGCCCATGTCCAAGGTTCTTTACTACCGAAGAAGCCTTCGATACCATCCAGGAACCCCAATATGCCATCAGCACAGCAATCTGCTTAAAAGTATAGTCACAGAACATCTTGAAACAGATACTCCACGCGGTTCAAAGGCCAGTGAACAACCAAATGACCCTAAGAAGAGAATTCAACCCAGACAAAGATCCTGACACCTATTCTGAGAATAAAATAAAAGAGATAATAACATTTTCACAGAAATTAGGAAAAGAATTGCATTCGAAAACAAAACCATGGCCGCAATCTACAGTGAAGACAAAAACCAAGAACCTACACCAATTCAACAGCTTCGCAAGGGAACAATGCAACATAGTTCATGGTGACCCATCAGTTTATGAGCTGTTTCTGGAGAGATATACATCGCTGGGAAAGCAAACGAATGTTGCCGATGAATTCAACAAAGCATCAACTGTTTCAGTAAAAGCTTAAATATTGTCCTACAGGTATCGACTATATCACGAAAGACAGCATTGAAGGATGGGAGAACTTTGAAGAGATTATTGGAAAGGAACTGAAATTGACAGGTGAGACAAATTAAATTTCAAACTACATGTCAAAGAAAACTCAAGAGTTGCTGATCACTGCATACGCCACAGCCTAGGAGACCCAAGCAAACAATCTGTTCAGGCTTTACACAAGCATACACACGACTTAAAATGTCAGCACTGCACAAGTCTCAAAACGCTTCTGAATGAAGTGGAAAAGTTGGTTGAAGCAACAAATTGAAGTTGAAGAAAGCTATAGGAAAGATGCAATAATCATGAAGCTGCTAATAAGAATATTCTACGCTTAAAATCTCATCAGTTGCAACCGGTAGCCCAAGAGAAGGCCAAGGAAGACATACTGAAAGAAATGGAAGCACTGAAAGAAGTCCATGTTACTTTAGACTGGGCAATGAAATGAGAGCCACATGAAGGACGAGAAAGTTCAGCTTCGTGATTCGGTAAAAAAAGGCATAAGTTGGCATATTTCGGTGGTTTTGTTACGAACATATGTACACTCCCAATCATCAGTACACGACTTTTGGAAAACAAGTATATGGCGCAAAGCGCAATAGGTGACCGCGGAGCATATTCCGCCTTCCACATTCACCTGTAGCAGATGCCGAAAATTGAGGAATGTTTTCATACAACAGTGAACATTTTTCCCTCAAAAGGGTAAGATTCAGAATTGATATATGACTTGTGAATCAAAAAACCAAAGTCTTCTGTTCAATTCTCAGCCGTTCAGCTGCTACTGATTATTGATGCTATTGTTGTTCATGAAAGTGTGTCACTCAAGACGAAAAGTCTGTGGTTTCTCAACCATTTTCAAAAGTAAGCACATATTTAGAATCGGTATATATGACTTGTGAATCAAAAAACCAAAGTCTTCTGTTCAACTCTCAGCCGTTCAGCTGCTACTGATTATTGATGCTATTGTCGTGCATGAAAGTTTGTCACTCAGGAGGGTAAGTCTGTGGTTTCTCAACCATTTTCAAATGTAAGCATATATTTGGAATCGTTATATACGACACGTGAACAAAAAAACTCAAGTCTTCTGTTCAATTCTCAGCCGTTCAGCTGCTACTGATTATTGATGCTATTGTTATGCGTGAAAGTTTGTCACTCAAGATGAAAAGTCTTTGGTTTCTCAACCATTTTCAAAAGTAAGCATATATTTGGAATTGTTATGTGCAATTCTACTGTGCAATTCTCAGGATTAAAGGTGCTACAGCGCAAAAACGCTATATTGCAGTTTTCAAGCCTTTCAACCCAAAAAAGTAATGTTTCTAATGCTCGGGGACCGCATCCTACCGGCGATATCTTCCTAAAACATTATTACCTTTCAGGAAAAAAAAAGTTGGTCCAAATCCGTTGAGAATTCGGCCGTTCCCAGCATTTCCAGACACATATATATATATATAGTCGGGGGGTAACCCAGCCGCACCCAAAAATGCTCCACTTTTTACAAAAAGATGCCCCTGGCTTGTCCCAATCCAAATCCGGTGAGAAAAGCCTTGTAGCTGCTATATTGAGTGCGTGACAGCCTGTCAAAGTGAGGAAAATATATAACATTATGACCCCCAATCAGCACTTTCCACAGACCAAACTCGGTCAATTAACAACATTTTTCCAAATTTCCAAAGCTGTTCTACCCCAAACTGTCCCCTTTCTAACTTTGTATTACATTGCGTCTCGATTCAACGTAGTCCTACATTAACCTTCTACTGAAAACAGCAAATGTATTGCATATACACACCCATTTTTGACATATTTTCACATCTCTGACACCTTACCCCTTACCTTTTTGGTATCACTTTCTGTGACCAAATAATGTCTTTTTGGTCAGATTTTTCAGATTCATTATAACATCAATCATCATTTACTAATTATTCTTCATAGTCTACCAAAAACTGTCCAAAAATGGTCTAATTTCATCCATTATTGTCCAACTTCTGTGTGTTTATAACGGCCCACCTATCATTTATTATGCAAAAAAATACATCGCCCAGCCACATTATATGCCTTGACATCACCCTTGCCAAGTAACAGATACCAGCATTCATTATTACCCTTAACTCTTAATTAGGTCAAATTGGTCATTTTTCAACTAACAGAAAAATTGGTAAAATGCGCTCTACAGGAATTGCTGAAAAATGTTAAATATTTTATCCTAGATACCCAGTCTTCTGTGGTATTTTAAAATAACCTAGCTTTACAATCGCTCTTTTACATAATTTGAATATCTGTTTTAGAACAAGAAATATGACTCCTTGAAATTGACTGAATTTTGGGACCTACTCAATCCTGTGATGTTTCAAAATGACCCAGTAGACAGCTCCCCTTATGCTGTAGGTTTTCAGAACTATGCCTATCTTAAAGAGCAGAAAAAACTGATTTCCCCCCTCATATATATATATATATATATATATATATGAGGACAAAAGTTTAGTAACCTCTATAGACCGCGGAGTGGCCCTTTGGGCCGCTCCGCGGTCAAAAACGTTTGTACATGTAATTCAAAGTTCAAGTCAAAAATGAGAAGATGTTGCAGCAATAGTTGGGAACATGTGTATAAGATTGAAAGCAGATGTTCCACTTTTGAAAAACATTTATCTCAAGTCAGATAAAGCTGGCTGCTACCACAGCTCGGTTCTAATGAGCACACTTCAAGAAATCTGCAGAAAATGTGGGGCTAAAATACGGCGTCGGGATTTCTCAGAAAGCCAATCTGGAAAAATCTCATGTGACTGGGCTGCAGCTAGGGTGAAGCGACAAGTTCGAAAATACCTGGATGAAAGCGGAAGCCATAAATGCATCACGGCGGAAGAGTTCACTAGATGCATTGCTCAGGCTAATTTAAAGGGTCTTACAGTAATTCAAGGGCAGATTACCATTCAACAACAACACTCCAAAGTTACGATCCCTGAAATTTCAAAACTCAACAACTTCCAACTTGAGATTTTGGAAAGCTTACAAAATTGATGAAGGAGAAACTAGCGGTGGACTAGTATTTCCAGCCCCGCAGGGCAAAATGATGGTCGGCTGGGTATAGCGCAGCTGCTGCCGCTGGTCTGGACTCAGCTGCAGCACGTTGCTCGCATTGAGCGGGTGGCGGCGGCCCACGACAACTCGTTCCACCTGTGCCATGCTTTTGGGTGCTTCTGGTAGCTTTAGACATTGTAGCTTGAATGAAAGGCAGCACAAAGCCCCTTAGCAGTGTCATAGTTTCCTAGAAACTAGGCAGGAGTTTTAGGCTGGTAGAGGGAGAAGCAAAATTGCGTGTGTAAAAGAGTGTGCAATAAGGTGAACTGCAACCGCATAGCATCACGGAGACATGATTTAGGGATCCTGGTGACAACGGCTGACTAGGACCAGTGTGGCTCATTTGATAGACGAGATCTGGGGCAGGGCACGAGGACGATAGAAGGAAGAAGAAGCTAGATTAGAAAGAACTGATGCTGCGTAGATTTGCCCTGCATCAGGACCAAGTCGTACAGACGTCAAGTACAGGTTGAGATATGAATGATAGAAGGAGAGGGGTGGGTCAGCTCTTCTATCGAAACAGTTGTGACGAAGCTTATCCTCCCTTGTGAAGCCCCCTCCTCATGAAGCAACTCAACACATGGCGCAAAGGAGTATCGCATGCCTCCCTACAATTGTAGTTAAAACGCAAATCGTATAGTGGTCACCCTCCAGGGTCAATTTACTATAGTGACGGTGAGACTAGAGCATCAGACCCTGCCAGTATACCTCCCGAAAGAACATACGGCGGAAAGCGGACGGATAACGGATGGACACTTTTTAAAAAGTTTTTTTGCCTTAACTTGCCCAATTCTCAACCAAATTTGGCAAACTTTTTTTAATTAAAGCTCTGTGTCTGCTGCGTCCATTGAGCCCACTCGCGGCTCTGTAACATGCACCCAACATTAATGACATCGATTCATATATTCAAAATCCGTAATCTTGTCCTTGGCTAAGAGGGGTTGAGATTTAAACAGAAAACGTGATATTTTTGTACACAATTCATAAATGCCAATTCCAAATTTGTGCTTAGTTTCTTTGCTTGGTGAACAGAACACACACATTTTTCCTTTTGCATTTGACTCTTAACTTCTGTATTGAATTGCCTCTCAACATAGGCAATTGTTCAAAAATTTCATTTGAAAATCAGAAAACAAAAAATAGTTGTTTAGCAAAAATAGGAATGATTTTTGAAGACAGCATGCCAAATGAAGATATCATAACTAGATCAAACAATTCATACCTTCCAGGAAATGCGGTTGAATGGTTTAAGGAGCTTGGGTATGCAACCATTTCCCAGATGGACACCGTTTATCATTCATTATACTATAGAATCAAAATATGTTCCGCAGATGTCAGTGATATTGCAAATAATAGTAAGCGCAATGTTGCTATTCAAAAGTGGACACCCAAATTTTGTAAAGCAACAGTTCATCATCCATTAATGGAACAAAGTGACATAGCATTTACTATTTTATGCATCACATTATCAAGTATTGGCTTTGACATCATTCATAATATATGTTTATTCTCTTTAGGCATGCTGATGCCCGACTTTTTTCCCTTTACTGCATTAACCCTCCAAGTATTTGCTGGAATGTTCTTTCTATTTTGCACAAAAGACTCAGTATTAATGGGGTCAAATGGAACACAACGATTATTTATTGGTTCATGTCTTTGTGGTGTAGTTTTTGGTTGCGCACCATCCATGCACAGAATTCCACCACTTACATTGTTTGCGGTTGGTCAACTTGGATTCTTTGTCATGCCATTCGGGAATATCAAACATCACACAAGGCATTTAGCTGGTGTATGTCTATCTTTTTTATTAGGATGGCTTTCAGCAGGTAATATATTAATGCATTCTGTAATGGTATGCTGGGGAGTTGAGTTATTTGTGGTTGGCTTATTCTTTTCACTGTGTCAACATTTATGTACACGTTCTACTTGTCCTCAACGTATAATGTGTTTTCTTATTGGCACAAGAGCATTTTGTGCGTTTGTTCTGTGCATCACCAGGAGTATGTCATAATGCAGTAATATTTTATTTTCGCTCTTAACATATTTTTTATAATATTTCCAATGCATAGTTGACATTGTGTATAGATTGTTTTACCATTTCAATGTAATACACGGTTCTTGCCAATTAAATGTTCCCTTGCAGACTCCAAATAGGATTATGTTTGAGAGAACAACTAGTTATCTGGCTGAGTATGATCAAGAGTGCGACTATGTCTCTGACTGAAGGTAGTTCTAAACCTCTATTTTTGCGCGGCTGAAGGCCGCCTGCCGCAGAGGGCAGGACAGTCAGAGCTCCGGAGGCCGTATGGCATGGGTGCGGAGGCGCGGAGCGTAGCTTAGTATGCGAGGCGAAGCGTAGGGGCCATAGAAACCGTGCCCAGAGGCCGGAGGAGCTCTGGCGCCCTGCCCACTCAAGCTGTTACCGTATTTTTCGTCCGTCATTCCGCATATAGATATCCCCGGTTTTTCAACGAAATTGACTGATTTTTTGCATGAAGCTCCGTCTGGGTGTCCTGCCGGGATGTTTTTTTGGGATAGGCGCGATTTGGCTTGGTTCTTGATTTATGCTCAAAAAACTTAAAAATGTGAAGCTTGGAAATTCGAATATTTTTCGAAAAAACTCATTTTACAATTATTAATTAATAAAAGTATTATTATTAGTTCTAAATGCCTCAGAAACCAAAACAAGGCCTCAACATTCACCTTCGGTTTGTTTTAATAATATAAATTGTTTTAAATGAAACATGAAAACCAATTAAGCCTCATGACAGCCGCGCATCTATTGGCGATAGCCTATATTACCTTGTAAGCAGTAAAGTCATTTTCTCAGTGCAAACCGACAACCGAAGTATAGGCGGCAACTGAAGGGAAAAGGAGAAAAGAAAATGCAGCTGTTTCAGCAAGGAATACTGATTGCAAGTGTTTGCCTGGAAGGAATGGAATGAAATGCTGAATGAGGAATGGACATAAATTGGAGGTCAGCCTCCGTTTTGATGTTGTTTGCGTTTGGTGATTCCAACACCTCCCCTTCCTACCTGGCATGTTAGGATACATTGGGCTTTGTAATTTACAATCTTACCCCTCTACCCTTGAGTATATACGGGAAGACATTGGGTTGGATGGCTGAGATGATGGGGGCTCCTGGCGGGAGCGCCTGGGTAGCTGGGAGTTGTGATGGGTGGTAGGAGACCAGCTGGTCATTGGCCAGTTGGACATACAGGGTTATCCACCTAATAGGAATCGCTTATTTTGAGGGACTGTAACAGGGTTTCTATTGGCTGTAAAATGACATTCCAATGTGAGCATAAAATTTGAGCTTTTGTTAATATTTCCACCAAAACTTGTAGAGAAAAACGAGTTTCCTGGGTTTAGGATGAAAAAGAAAATTGGAACCAAACATTGAGCTTTCAAAAATTGAAGGAATTGAAAAGGGAATGGACACCTGCATCTTTTTTATCAACACATGAAAGCGAGAAAAGCTACAAGTTGTCCGGACTTTTTCCCGTGTTGAAGACTGGTGTCGGGCAGACGGCCACCTGCAGGTTCAGTATAGAACCTCAGTCATGCCTCCATGTTCTCAGTCAGCAGGATCTGGAAAAAGGCGCAGCGTGATCGATGGCGTCGCTGGGGTAGCCGTCCATGAATGGGAAGGGAGCGCAGTAAAATCTGTTTTTCTCCTCGATGAGCTGCGGAAATGCTCTAGGGCGGTTTCCTCCATGGAAGTGGAGAGCTCCTCTTTGCTGATGCCTTCCCGTTCTTTTGACTTTTGTACAAAACTTTTTATTATGAGGTTTGAATCCTTCGCAGGGCTTCATTTTCATTTTTTTTTTAAAGTTGAGAAAATAACTGGTACCATCGGCAGGCCTAAAGTAAAGCTCTTTTCTCCCGGAAATCGATTACCCTGAGTGTAAGCCAAGAAAATTTTTAGTTTGCCAATATATTTGCATCATCCTTTTTATTTTCAAAACTTTTCTTTTTGTTTTTTTTATTAAAAAAATTTATTTAAATAAGTTTAGCTAATTTTTTATTTATTTATCCAATAAAATCTTTACAAAATAATAACCAAAAAATGAAATTTGTATTTATACTATGTTAAAAGTGGAAGAAATATCTGGTACCATTGGCAGGCCAAAAGTGGGTCTCTTTTCTCCAAAATTTGCAATTGTCTCGAGTAAAAAGTCAAGGAAATACAATTTCTACTATTGGAATCTGCTGCGTCATCTGCATTTTGTTTTTGGGTGCGCATGGAAAGAGACACTGAACTGCACGCCAAAAACAAAATGCAACTGTCCAAGCAGCAGATTCCAATAGTAGAAATTGTATTTCCCTGACTTTTTACTCGAGACAATTGCAAATTTTGGAGAAAAGAGACCCACTTTTGGCCTGCCAATGGTACCATGTGCTAAATTTTAACATGTTTGAACTTTGAAACGTCATTGCTCAACCAAATTTTAGGATGTACTGGCGGCCAAAAAATGAACAGTGAAACAGATAATGTGGGTTGCAATTTTCATTTGGATGTAGTAATAGCAGGCATTTTTGCTTGACCAATTAAGACTTAGAATTTATTATCATCTGGTGATGATATGATACAATTTACCCATTTCTAGTGGGCTGTAGATTCATTTTGCAGAAAAAATTGTATAATAATGAGAAAAAAAGCCTGATTTGGTAGCAGAACTGTGGGCATTAGCTTCACGGTCACTTGCGCTTTGTGTATTTATACTTTTTGCCTTTAAGCTCTACTCAATCTTACCTAAGATTAGATATCGCTCTGCACAATACCATATTCCTGCTCACTCTGCTTTTTTTCTTGTCTTGTTTTTTGCTGTCTCGTCCATGTCTTTTTTAAAATTATTTTTTGCGCAAATGGATTTTTATATTCATATTCATATTTAGTTGTTTGACAAATATTAGCAGTCTGGCTGCAATTGGAAAACTTTTCTACGCGGTTGGCGTGAAATTATTAAACTTTTTAGTATCCAAATTTTTTTCTGAAATTTTGATATTGTGACAAAACAACGATATCATATACCAGCCCACAATATCAACGATGTCCATTGATCTCCTGCTGCTGACAGTTGGCTGGTGGGACCAGTGAGTTAATTGGGTACGTGCATCTGCCAGATCACGTTTGATTATTTTGAAGAGTAACTGTGGGTCACCGAGCATGGATGCAGGTAGGCATAACACAAAGAAAAAAACTAAATGGAGATGTCTGCGTAGGCTTTCTATTCTTCAGGACAAAATCCACATACTATTTAGTAAGCAACTTTGCACACTTACCACAGTACTATTGACAAACTCAAATCACCTAGTCTGCAAGGCCAAAAAAGAAGACTTGAGTTGTGATGTGTGATAATAAAATTAATTTCCTCACCTTTACTTCAGCAACAAAAAGTTCCGATAGCAATTATTAAAATTAGTTTTCTATTCTTTTCTTACAAATACTTTATTTTATCCAACAAAATAAAATAGTAACAAAGCAATTGCCATTTAAAATCACAAATATACACATAAAAAGTATTTGTTTTGAATTCAACTATAATTTATTTGCTCACTCCCATAAATAACCATGATGATTGGATGACACTTTCATATTGAAATCGAAGTTTAGGATCAGGATGGATTAGATTGTGCAGCAAACATTTAAGGTCACTAGAAAGATGAGCTGACGATCGAGAAAAATGAATTTTGTGACTCAGTTGATGTTCTATCATTTTGGATTTTTGTTTGTCATCATAAGGCATAAATCCTGTGACAATGATATAAAGAATAATGCCCATTGACCAGTTGTCAGCATAAAATGGATTGTATGCTTGACAGCATAATATTTCTGGTGCAGCATATGCGGCAGATCCACAATATGTTTTTGAGAGATTATCATAGTCATGAAAGAACCTTGCAAATCCAAGGTCACAGAGCTTGCCATTTCCAGCAACATCGAAAATTATATTTTCAGATTTCAAATCACGATGTGCTATGTTATGCTGATGCAAAAACTGAAGACCTTCATACAATTGTCTAAATAATATTTTGGCATCTTCTTCAGCGAATTTCTTAATTTGACGAATTCTTGTTAGAAGATCACCGCCACTTGCTAGCTCACTGAGTATAAGAATAAACTGTGGTCCACGATGAATGCCTTCTACGTTAATAAGATTTTTGTGACGTTTACCAACAAAGGCTAGAATTTCCAATTCACGTGGTATAAATTTACTGATGTACCTTGTCTTTAATGTGCTAGGCTGTATAACTTTTACTGCTAACTCTTCTTTCTTCTTCAGAATTTTCCATACTGTTGAATATGACCCTTCTCCTATTTTGACTTGAAGGCAATATCCTAATTTATCCAATTCACTCTTTAGATTGCATATTGTTTCCCCTGCCATATTGATGTTTGTTATTTTGGGTTTCTGATGCAGGAAACAAATAGTACAATGGCTAACAAAACAATGACTTGCAATACATTGACAATATTTGAAGGCCATATATTTTTGACCGCGGAGCAGCCCGAAGGGCCGCTCCGCGCTCTATAGAGGTTACTCAACTTTTGTCCTCATATATATATATATATATATGTATATATATGTTCCTGGAAATGCTGTCCACGGGCGAATTCTCAACGGATTTTGACAAACTTTTTTTTTCCTGAAAGGTAATGCTATTTTAGGAAGATCTGGAGGGGTGGAACCGGTTTCCGAGCATTTGAAACATTACTTTTTTGGGTAGAAAGTTTGAAAAATGCGGTATGTTGAGAAATGGCGAATTCTCAACGGATTTGGACAAACTTTTTTTTTGCTGAAAGGTAATAACATTTTAGGAAGATCTGGAGGGGTGGAACTGGTCCCGGAGCATTTGAAACATTACTTTTTTGGGTAGAAAGTTTGAAAAATGCGGTATGTTGAGAAATGGCGAATTCTCAACGGATTTGGACAAACTTTTTTTGCTGAAAGGTAATAATATTTTAGGAAGACCTGGATGGGTGGAACTGGTCCCGGAGCATTTGAAACATTACTTTTTTGGGTAGAAAGTTTGAAAAATGCGGTATGTTGAGAAATGGCGAATTCTCAACGGATTTGGACAAACTTTTTTTTGCTGAAAGGTAATAGCATTTTAGGAAGATCTGGAGGGGTGGAACTGGTCCCGGAGCATTTGAAACATTACTGTTTTGGGTAGAAAGTTTGAAAAATGGGGTATGTTGAGAAATGGCGAATTCTCAACGGATTTGGACAAACTTATTTTTTTGCTTAAATGTAATAAGTTGTGGAGGAGGGGGGAAGCTCCGCGGTCACCTATTGCGCTCTGCGCCATATACTTGTTTGAATTACTGCATACCAGGCTTAGAGAAAATGCGAAGATTGCTTTAACGCAGTGCTGAT
The DNA here is from genome assembly GCA_030248095.1 of Ptycholaimellus sp. GST1_10. Classification (NCBI taxonomy): domain Eukaryota; kingdom Metazoa; phylum Nematoda; class Chromadorea; order Chromadorida; family Chromadoridae; genus Ptycholaimellus; species Ptycholaimellus sp. GST1_10. Next base: position 16,852 of record JASANA010001431.1, on the reverse strand, counting down.
TGTATCCAGAACGCATCCAAAAAAACATTGTCATCTCACCAACCCAGCTTAGTCCAGGGCATTTTTACTTTTTATAAATTAGTGAAATCTTCTACCCGAAAAATCAAAGTTTTTTCGGTATGGATGCTGCAACATTTTGGGGCAGTTTTTTCACGTGTATGTGCATTTCTCCCCGTATCTCTTTATGTATGTTGTTCCTGGTAGCTCGTTTGGAAATAAGTTGAATGAAAATGAACACCAAAAACCTCAACATATTGCCATTTTTAGATGTAGAGTGCAAATTTCTCCATATTATGATGGACAGCTCAAATTCGGCTGAAAACCTCATCTGAGTCATGAAAACGCAGCTACCACAAGCCAGCAGAAAACCCCCTGACAGCACTGGTGTCCTTTTCTAAATCACCCCAGCCCAATTGGTCGAGCCAGCTCCAGCCACCAAGAAGGAAGACGCAGTCCACCATTACTATGAAACCCAAGCCTTACACAGCAAAGCATCGGCTCAAATAAACAGGCCAATCCTTGTTTAATGGGTGAATGGTGTTTAATGGTTCCTGCGAAGGTGAATGGGTGGACATCGTGGCAGTTGACCATGGGACTGTGGTAGGTGAGGCCAAAGCCTGGACCTTCAGGAAGGAACAGGGTCTGGCCGTTGGTCAGATGCATGGAAAGGAAAAGGTAGCAGACGTCGGAACCAGGTATGCAATGATATGGGTACCTTGGCCTCAAGGCATTTTGTGATGTAGATGGATGAGCCTTGGATGGAGGCCGAGAAGTCCATTCATCTGGAGTAGGCTTGGAAGCCGATGGTTGGATTAATGTAGAAGAGCTGCTTGAGCACTTATTATTGGTGGTTCTCAATGAGGCACACCCATTGCTCATCTCTCAGCTCGGTGCTCGGCTCGTTCATGATGAAGTGGAGCTTGGCTTCTACTCTGACATGCTGGTTATACCAGTAGCACATGTGCTTCAGGTGGGCGTGGATGGCAGCAATCCATTCCTTCCATCATAGATAAAAGAGCTACTAGCTTTCATAATATAGATGGTAAAACAAGCGATTCTGAGTCAAAATGACTTGATTCGGCTATTTTGATGGTTTTATTATGTTAAATGTGCTAGGGTATATTTATGAATGAAACATTGGGGGAATGATTTGTAATATTTCGAACTATCAACGAAAAGCATAGTGAAAGCCAACAAATGTGCATTCATTGAACTGAGTTTAAATATGTTTACATAAGCAAAACTTGTCAGTGAAGTTTTGCCAGTTCCCAGCTCATCTGTAGCAACCTTTGGAGGTGATTGAGCTGAGCAGCCAGTGTAGCTAGTAGGTATGCGGCAGGCTGAGGGTTAGGCTGGCTGGCTGCGGCGGGCTGGCTGGCCCCCGACGGCTCATCCTCCTCCTCTTCTCCCTAGCTATCTGCTTCTGGTGCTAAGCAGCCAGGAGGTCAGGACACGTCCACTGCTTTGTCAGCCCGTTTTTGCTCATTTGTTTGAATTCCTCCCGGGAGAGGTCGATGCAGTCGATGTGGTAAAGGCGGCCACAGCCTGGGCGGACAAGACGTCCCATGCATAAAGCACTTTTTCCCCGCCCCCCTTTGGAATCCAGAACTGACTCACCACATAGACTATGATAGACATTATCATAGCCAGTCTATGAAAATGAATTCACTTCCTTAGAATCAAAAAAATGAATAAGTGAAATATTTGACATGTGAGTACAATCACCGAAACCCGCGGACCAGTTCAGGCGCCTTAGCAAATCTCCTTCAAACGCTAGGTTAAAACTGACTGCAGATCTGAACGAATTAGATTCTTCGCCAGTTTTGATAAAAAACAGGGCTCAAAAAGTTGAAAAAATGACATAGAACTAGTCGACAACAAAAAGGCACTTCAGAACATGTAAAATAGCCGAATCAGGGCCTCCACTTTTAAAATGCTTGTTTTACCATCTATTATAATATACAATGAATTCATTTATCTATGCTTCCATCCAAGGTTTTGGAAGGCGTGCCAGCTGGTTGGTTGAATCTGCTTGTTCTAAACCTGGTGCGTTGCAGTCAAAAAACATTCAGCTCATCCCGAGTCTGGCAATAAACAATTTCACCTTTATTCCTCACTCAGTACTTCAGGAGAACGAGATATGCTCAATCACTAAACAACAAAGCGCACTATTGGTGATAGCCGATATTTCCTTGTTTGTCAATTTGTTATATTGATTGTTATTTTGTACATACATTAGTTCAAGCAGGAATAAACAAGCTTAAAAGCATAATATTACACAAAATATAGACATGAAAGTTTGCAATAATGATTTCTGATAGGCACAAAATAAAATCACACATTACATAATAATGATGTCAATAATCAATTTCCAATTTCCCAATGGGACATAGGGAACGGAGGCTTTAGACGACAGTGCAATATCGGATATTATATGAGGATGACGATAAACATTGAACGTTATTTTTGCAAACTTTGTTTCTGTACCCATTTTTACTCATCATTATATTCAAGTGGCACTGTGCATTGTAATAAACTTTAAGTAAAATGGAATATATGTTTATTTCAGTAAAACATACAGCAAACAAAATTAAAAATAGAAATGATTAAAATTATGATATTTCAAAACAGGTATTCATTTATTCACGGTGCACCAGTTGTGGGTCAATATTTCCAGTATTTTTATCGTGCTGACTAAGTTTTCTTTGTATATCTGTAACTGTTGTGTGATCAGATGGGTTTTTTCCAGCACAGTAGCATTATTTCTTGCACTATTGGAAATACATCTGTAGGCACTTCTGGATGAAATGTTTCTTTAACAACTTTCCGCCTAACCTCTTTGGTTTCTAATTGCTCATGTTCAGCAGTCCAGTTAAATATTTCCCACATAAGAATGCCGAATGACCAAATGTCACTTTTTAAAGTAAATATGCCCTGGCTCAATGACTCTGGAGACATCCATTTTATTGAAATTTTACCTTGAATCATTTTGTAGCGATCAGTGGTTTTAGAAAGGCCAAAGTCTGCAATTTTTACTGTTTCCCGTGAGTCTACAAGGCAGTTCCTAGCTGCTACATATCGATGAATTATGTGCTTTGATTCTAAATATTCTAGACACATGCAAGCATCCAAGCAAAACCTTTGAGTTTTGATTTTGGCAACTGGTTTTTTCAGCATTCCGCGGGATATCTTCTTCGATCAGCTTACGACTTCATTATTCCTAGGCAGGGTTAATTGGCATCATGGAACAAGAAGATTATAAATGATTTATAACGTTTTATAATCATTTATAATATGGAAGGGAAAGCATTATACTATTATAATGGGGGTATGTAGCGGGTTGAAAAGTAGTCCTAGGCAGTGGTGGGCAGGTAGTACTTCGAAAAGGTGGAAAAGTTGGTAAGGCGAAAAAGAAAATGGTTCCGATTTGGTCCGCTTGGAATGGGTGGTACTGGTAAAAACAGATTTTGGAGGCTACTTGGTTCGCTTGGTACTTGTAAACCGAAATTCCAACTTTTCCACCTAAAAATACCTTATTTTTCTTTATTTTTTTGACGTTTTCTGGTCTAAATTCTTAATTTTTCTCTGCCCCCAGCGTGTTGCGATTGCTCTCAAACAGGTTTGCAGCATTCCTAAGGCTTCTGCAGGCTGTGGTTGTGTCCTTGGAGGGACAGTGGTAATGTCATGCATCCGCTATTGTGATTTTATGCCTGCCCCTCACTTTCCTTTCCTCCCTTCTGTCCTGACTCCTGAGGATGGACATGACTCCTTTGATCAGAGCTATACTGTTCAGTATTGTACTAAATGTTGGATTTGACAAGCTTAAGCTGCACATTTCCTTGAAACCACTTGCTGATCTACTTTTGCCTGCTCCTACTATTGACATCCGGATCCGGGTATGGTTGTGCGCATTTTAGCAACTGCATGCAGCAGCAGTGATTACTGAATGCGCAGATGCGATGCGAGGGCCTAATTGCAATACTCTGTATTATTCTATGTGAAGGTGAAGTTCCACCACCACCTTTCTAGCAATGCCATCCTCCTCGAATGATGTTGAGCGTCTCTTCTCTACATGGGCACCCTCCTCAACTACAAACGCAACTCCATTCCTATGACCAGGTCGTTGCCGAGGTGCTCATTCAGTGCAATCGCAGTCTTCTCAAGGACAACAATGTCTAGATTACCATGCATTATGGACTCGCTTTTGCCTCCTTTTCATCGCAGAATTGTCTCACCATCGTTTTCTGCTGGATCATCCCGAGAATTTGGACAAAATTTTCCAAGTCACTTAGAATAATTGAAAAAATGGAAAAGTGGGAATACTTGGAAATGGCTTAGAAATCGTAAATTTTCAGATTTCTCCAAATGCAATGGAAATGTAACTTGGAAAGGTCGTGGGTCACTTAGAATTTTCTAAGTACCATAATTTTTCCACCTGCCCACCACTGGTCCTAGGCCCTTCATTATTCCTAGGCAGGGTTAATTGGCATCATGGAACAAGAAGATTATAAATGATTTATAACGTTTTATAATCATTTATAATATGGAAGGGAAAGCGTTATACTATTATAATGGGGGTATGTAGCGGGTTGAAAAGTGCTCAGTTCAATGGATTTCAATGCGGTTTTCTTTCTAAAACCTCGCACAGGGATGGATCAATCACCAAAAAAACGTACAGCTTCGTTGTAGTCACTAGAAAAATCTTTTTCAATAAACTTCAACCGTGCATTCTTTTTTTTCCTTCTTTGTCAATAAAAGGATGATTTCTGGATAGAGCTCATTGAGACGCATCTGGAAAGGTATCACATGTTGGATATTCATTCTTCAAAGTGGAGCTGCAAGCAGCCAAAAATGAACAAAATAAGGTTAAATTGGACTAAAGACATTTATAAAACCGATTATATATTTACTTAACTCTAAGATGTTTCGGTTATTAATTTGGTAATTAAGATTTAATGTTGGTCAGAAAGCAATTTATGAAGTAACCCGCTAAGTTATTATTTGTAGGATAGTTGGGTTGCTTTTCCATAGATAGTATGTGAGCTCATTCTTCATACATGTTGGAATGCGCAGTTTACTCAGCCAATGTGCCTAGGAGATGGAAGGTTTAAGATGGGCATAAAGAGGCAAAGACAGATGTTCGGATGATGTTTCCACTTTACATATGGCCGAATTTTCCCTCACTCTGGAGAATCGTCTTTCGAGTGCATCTGCTCTGTCATCGATCCATATTTTTGCCATCCTGTCACTGTTACCCTCCTCAACCATCCGTCATACGATATTTTGGTGCAGTCTTTACAACTTTCCATTCATTTTGCAATTACATTAATTTAGGTTCATTCTGGCCAACAAATCGCACATCTTATACTGGAGAAGTATGAGCTTTCAGAGACGGTCGAGTTGGACGTTTTTCCCAACTCGCCTTGGCATAGCCTTGGTTACATCTTTGATATGTAGATAGTTCAAAGGATAATGGCTTTTAGACGGCAATTTGCGATAGCTGCCAGCTGTGCCTTCATCTACAGTGTTTTTTTTTTTGTTTTTTTTTTTTTTTTTTTTTTTTTTTTTTTTTTTTTGTGATCATCGATGTTTTTGATCATGTTTTATTTAGCAGTTCATTGCTCAATGTTATAGAAACCAAACACATCAAGAGTTGTTTAGCCCTTTCATAAAGTATGAAAGGGCTTTCCAAAAACTGGCAACCTCTTTGGCCTTTGCTGATAGGGTCAAAAAGCATTTACTTACACAATGATTTTAGTGTCAAAATCTTCATCTTTTGCTGGCTAGGGAGAAACTCGGGAGCAGTGGGTAAAGGAACAGGGCAGTTGCTATATTGACCAATTGTGCGATAAGGCAACGAGAAGTGTGCATGCCAAAGAGTGTGGGTTGGTGGAGGCTGCTCAAATGGCTCGTCTCTCAGGCTCAGCTTACAACCTAGATAGAGAGTTTCTCCGTTCTCAGTGCTTTCTTTTACAGCGGGTTGTTGACATCGACCCAGCTACCCTTACATTCCTATCTCTGTCAAATAACCGCCCTAAGCAAACTTTACGGGCGCTACAATGCAGTGTCAGTTTTATTTGAGACATGCATTGTTAGTGTTCAGCGTTTTCATATTCTTTCAATGAATTTTGAGATTGCTATGGTTTGTTGTATGCATCTCAGTTTTAATTTGTATTTATAGGGATGAAGACTCTTTTATTTTAAGTTTGTCCCTTTTGGCAGGAAAAGCTTAGTTAACATTGTGAAGTAAAATAGGTCAGGGTGATGGACAAAATTTCTCGTCTTGTAGCAGGTCTCCATTGGGGTCTCTCATGTTCCTCAGTGTATCTTGCAGTTGTTTCCAAGCTCCTTCTGGAAACAAAAACATTTTGGAGGGGTTAATCTGGCAGGGGGGGATATCGTTGGCGTTGGGGAGGGGGGCATATTGAGGTGGGGGGGAGATTCTGAATGTTCCAATAGGCGCCCCTGAAAAGCGAAATGGTAGATGGAATCGCTTAAATTTTGAATGAATCATTGGTCAGAGATGATTCGTGTCTGCGGCTCCACCCACTGCTGCAGCAGAGGTAAAAGAGTATCCGCATCTCGGCGCTCGACAGGTATGACAATCACATGGCGGGTATTACGTTCGTACATTCCAAACACCCAGGTATGTTGTACTCGGAGGTTCTGGCCACGGTTGTGTTTGGCATGGAAGAGTTTACTCTCATCGATCTCCTTAAAAGATAATAACAATTGGGTTCGCATGAGGCAGCATTAGTATTGCGAAGCTTACTACTACACGTCCAGGGCCACCTATGCGACGCTGAGGAACATTATCCACTGCCCAGAACCGGGTGATGTCCCGAAATATGTTGTACCACTCTGCTACTGTTTGTCTGCGTACTGCTACCTCTGCGGCAATGTTTTGTAAATTCATTTCTGGGTGGTAGCTCCAGTGGTAGAGGAGTTTTAGCAGTGTCTTTGCTTCTAGTTTGGTGATGCCGAAAAAGGAGCCCCAGTAGAGAGAGCCGTAGGTCCAGGTGCTTGCAGTGTCGGGCACTGGAGGTCGGTAGCAGGTTTTGCATCTCCACACCAGCTGATGGGTTGGTTTGTTTCTCCAGGTGTAGCGGTGTGCCTGGCCTGCTGCTGCTGCACGTTCTTGACCCCGTGGACGCCCACCCCTGTTCCTTATGGGGCCACCACCAGCAGGTCTGACATCTGCTTCATCTTGTTCTTCAGCCTCTTGCCAGTCTGCTGCTCCTCCTGCTGCTCCTTCTGGTGCTTCTACTGGTGCTTTTTCTGCTGCTGGTCTGTTTGGATCTTCATTTTCATCTCGTGGAGCCAGCTTGTTATCATATTCTGGGTAGCCCTTGATGATGGTGCAGATGTGGTTCCAGTGGATGGTGGCACTTGGAGGCCTTGAGAAGTCGCAGGGCATCTTGTTGCTGATGAAGCCAAAGCGTGCAAGGAACTTCAGCCCACCTTCATCAGTCTGGAAGATATGATTGATATCTCTGCAACATGCTTTCCATTAGCAACAAACTATTTACTTTGATGTTTACTTAAGTGAGAAAAGAGGAGAGTGAAAAGAGCTAACTGAACATGATGAATGGGGACCTGATCCATCTGATCTGGTGGTAGAACATTTCCATCCATTTCAGCTAGAATAGGGAAGCGGCTTTTTGGGGCACGGCGATGGTGGTGTTCGATGGGGCAGGCCATTTCCATTAGAGGTGGCCGAAGATTTGAAACCCAGCAATGCTGCGTATCGCCATCGCTCAGCTCAAACTCGCCATCGCCATTGCTATCTGTTGTATTCGCACAGTCACTGTCCTCCACAAAGTCACGCAGACATGTCTCAAATTAATTTTAGCAAACTATCCATTGCCTCAAACTATTTCAAAAACTAACTGGAATAGTCTTTGCGATAAATGGCATCATTGGCTGGCAGCGCCCGATTTGTTTTGTAGCGGCAAAAACAGGTAGCAGTTGTGGCATGGTTGAATGCCCTCAGAACAGACATCCATGCAGCTGCCCCAGGCGAAGGATGCGCATGGAATGTTTTGGGGAGCAATGTTGTTTGTAATACATTCCCAAATGTCTTCAGTTTCGTTGGCTAACGCACAGGTCAGAAATAAAACCAATCGCCACATTTTTAGGCTGTAAGTGGCGTGATAGGATAGAAGCACTCGTGACAGCGCTTTTTTATGCTACCGTAGTTTCAATCGTCTCAATCTGCGCCAGCCATTCCAAGACACGCGCATTCCCCTCTTGCACCAAGGCCTGGTGAAAGGCCACACTCGCCCTCACTTCCCTAGCACAGCCGTTTCTCTAGCCCTGCCATCTGATTGGAGTGCGAGTGAGTGTGAATGATGGTGCGCCTGGCGGTGATCGTAGACATGGCCATTCTGGCTGTGTGCGTCGCCCCGAAACCCACCTATCCTCTCTACACCTGCCAGAAGAGTGGCGCAAATCTCTAGTCTCTGTGTTCATGACTGTGTCTGGATGAATGAATGGATGAATGATGTTTCAGAGATTACAGCCAGATTGCATCGAATAAATTGAGATTCAATTTCAGCTGCCCCAGCGGATGGGACACTCGGTTCGAGGGCTACGCATTCCACTTCCACAAAAGGGGACAGCTTCCTCAAGGCCTTCTGCTCGGAGGACTTCCTATGCGGCATCGTGACCATCCAGGAGCCCTGCTGCCACTACAACAGTTGCCCCTCCCAATCAATTGACCCACTTTCATCAAATATCGCTTTCCAGGCACCACTCTCTGCGGCGCCAGTTGTGAGGCCAAGTGCGGCAGCCTGGGGAACACGGCAGTGAATGGTCTGGGCAGCATCGGTGACTGCATCGCCAAGAAGGGCGTCGACATCATCATCTTCGCCACCGACAATAACACAGTTCCTTCCTCCTTTCTCTCTCACCCTCCACTCAACCTCCCAATGCGCGACGACCTGGGTCCATGTAAAGTAGAGTACAGTACATTTCTACTAAGGAACAGTACTGGTCCACGAAGGAACAGTACTGGTCCATGAAGGAACAGTACGGGTCCACGAAGTTACGGAAGTTATGCAAGTTATGCAAGTTTTTTGCAAGTTATGGAGAACTTAAATGTCTAAAGCAGAACAGTACAGTTTTCAACTGGAGAAAACTGTACAGTTTAGCATATACGGATTGTCTTGAAGAGAACAAAGGATTGACTATGCAAGCTTTTTTTGCAAGTTATGGAGAACTTAAATGTCTAAAGCAGAACAGTACAGTTTTCAACTGGAGAAAACTGTACAGTTCAGCATATACGGATTGTCTTGAAGAGAACAAAGGATTGACTATGCAAGCTTTTTTTGCAAGTTATGGAGAACTTAAATGTCTAAAGCAGAACAGTACAGTTTTCAACTGAAGAAAACTGTACAGTTCATCATATACGGATTGTCTTGATGAGAACAAAGGATTGACTATGCAAGCTTTTTTTGCAAGTTATGGAGAACTTAAATGTCTAGTGCAGAACAGTACAATTTAAAACTGGAGAAAACTGTACAGTTCAGCATATATGGATTGTCTAGAAGAGAACAGAGGATTGACTATGCAAGCTTTTTATTGCAAGTTATGGAGAACTTAAATGCATAGTACAGAACAGTACAGTTTTGGACTGGAGTACAGTAAAGTTCAGCATATACGGATTGTCTAGAAGAGAACAGCAGATTGTGTATGCAAGCTTTTTATTGCAATTTATGGAGAACTTAAATGTCTAAAGCAGAACAGTACAGTTTTCAACTGGAGAAAACTGTACAGTTCAGCATATACGGATTGTCTAGAAGAGAACAGAGGATTGAATATGCAAGTTTTTTTATTGAAATAAGCAGAAATAAGGACAACCTGTCTTTAAAAGAACAGAAATTAAACATGTCCTAAATCGAACAAAACATTAAAAAAAATTTTCGTAGTTCTTCTGTGGAAAATAAGGCAAAATATACTGTTCCTTTGTGAACCCGTACTGTTCCTTCGTGGACCAGTACTGTTCCTTCGTGGACCAGTACTGTTCCTTCGTGGACCAGTACTGTTCCTTCGTGGACCAGTACTGTTCCTTCGTAGAAATGTACTGTACCTTACTTTACATTGACCAAAATGGACCTACGTCAAGCACCTGGCCACGGGTGTGGTGATGCTGTGCGTGGGCATTCTGCTGACGAAGGGCATCACCTACTACCTCTGCCGATGCCGCGATGACGATGACTACTGAACCGTTCCTTTCTTTGCCGCATTACTAACACATCAATTTCAATTAGATTCTACTAGATTCTTTGTTTCATTTAAACCCTTGCATGATGTACAGCATGAGCATTGAAGCATGAGCCAATTGTGATATGTTGTCCTAATTCATTCATTCCTTACTGCAATTTCGCGTCTCCATCGTCTACATTCCAATTTCGCGTCTTCATCATTCCTTGCTGCGCATTACTTCCAATTCATCGTCTTCATTTCTAACATAATCTTTTGTTGGGATAAAAACAAATAAAGCACGGAAAAAAGTTGAAACACAAGCACGAGAAAATGTTTGCTGTTGGCTGATGGCTGATGTCTTCCCCCCATGAGTAACCCCCCATCCCAAAGGTTTGCCCCCCACCACACCCGACTATCTAGGTTGGCCCCCCACCACACCCAACCATCTAACCTATGTCAAAACAACCTAAAAAGTTAAAAAATACTTTAAGATTATTTTAAGTTTATAACCATAATTATTATGTAAAATCCGATATTATATTAATATTATGTATGTAAGTCTATAATTATGTTTCAAAAACGTCAATCCGACCAAAAAAACAACATTGGGCTTGGGGGGGGGGGGAAGAACCATTGGGGGGGGGGGGGGGAGTAACCCCATGGGGGGGGGGGAGAAACTCTTGGGGGGGGGGAGTAACTCTTGGGGGGGGGGAAGCGTCCATCAGCCACTAAAATTTTCTCAATTGTTTATTACATAGAACAAGTATATGGCGCAAAGCGCAATAGGTGACCGCGGAGCACACCACCTTCCAGCTTACAATATGAATGCATGAAATTTCGCCACTCCAAAGGGCAAGTCTATGGTTGCTCACCCATTTTCAAAAGTAAGCACAGATTTGGAATCGCTATATATGACTTGTGAAAAAAAAACTCAAGTCTTCTGTTCAATTCTGAGCCGTTCAGCTGTTACTGATTATTGATGCCATTGCCATGCGTGAAAGTTTGTCACTCAAGAGGGTAAGTCTGTGGTTTCTCAACCATTTTCGAAAGTAAGCACAGATTTGGAATCGCTATATATGACTTGTGAACAAAAAAATTTAATTCTCAAGATTACGGGTGGTATAGCGCAAAAACTGTATATTGCAATTTTCAAGCCTTCCTACCCACAAAAGTAATGTTTCAAATGCTCGGAAACCGGTTCCACCCCTCCAGATCTTCCTAAAATAGCATTACCTTTCAGGAAAAAAAAGTTTGTCAAGATCCGTTGAGAATTCGCCCGTGGACAGCATTTCCAGATATACATATATACACATATACACATACCTGAGGACAAAAGTTCAGTAACCTCTATAGACCGCAGAGCGGCCCTTCGGGCCGCTCCGCGGTCAAAAATTCATGTATTTTCTTGCTGTGGGCACTGGTGTACTCTTAACTATTGCTGGAATGGTGTATAAGCAGTTATATGAGGGTCGGAGAAGGTTAAACTCAGAAAGTTTTGCTACCCATACTTTTCACCTAGCATTTCACCTGGACCCTTGATGACTAGTGGGAAGTTTGTGGTCATTCTGGTCCCTTTTGTGATCAACGTTGTCCTATATGTTGGGTAGGTGAAAACCACCTATCTTTTCATTCACCTACCATTGCCCCTAGTCCCGAATTTTCAAAATTCCATAACATTGGATTGGCCCTGCCAAAAATTTATCACAAAAAAAATTCCATTTTTTTTCATTTTTCACCTGTTTACTACTTAGGCCTTTAGCACTTACCCATCATTGATTGTTACTGGTATTGTTTTTGTTCCAATGAAAGGCAGCATTTTGTCTTTGTCATTTCGGCAATGTTTTTAGTTCTCCTACTCTCGTGCAGAATCCCTGTTTCCTTTTCCTATCCCTCCCCTTTTCCACACTCTGTCGCCTCCAGCTCACCTCCTCCACTCCCAGCCCTTCCTCCTCTCCTAACACCCTTCACCTCCCTCCACCCACCGCATTGGCCTACTCTCACTTCCTCCAGCGGCCCCACAACAGCCAGCCCGGCGACATCAACATCATCCAAAGCCACGCCTTCGCCAATCCACCGGGGTTGACTATTTCATCAGTGGCATAGGAAGGGGCATAATGTTGAGTGATCTGATCCAGTGCTGTTAGGTAAAAAGTGGAAAGGAGGAAAGGTAAAAGGTGATAAGTGAAATTAAGTATAAAAACGAATTTTCGATATTTTTGGGTGAATTTGAAATGAAATAAAATGAAAAACGTGAAAAAGGTGAAAAAAGGGGACAAAAGGTGGAAAAAAGGTAAATTAAGTAAAAACTAGGTGAAAAAAAGTTGAAGTAAAATGGTTTGGAGGTGATACTGCCCCCTCAAAAGATTAGACCCCATAGGTGTCACTTGTACAAGTGACACCTACGCTTTGACATTAATTTTGACCCAAGGTTAAGGAAGTTTAAAAATTTTGACCAAAATTGTTTTATATGCTAGATAAATTGGGAATCAAAAATAAATGATTTTTGCCTCACGCCGAACAGTCTTTGCAGTAAACTCTGCCCACAACATGAACTACGTGAGAGCAGACTTTGCAGAAAAATCTACCCACAACATGCACTATGTGAGAGCAGTCTTTGAAGTAAACTCTGCCTACAACATGCACTACGTGAGAGCAGTCTTTGCATTAAACTCTATCCACAACATGCACTACGTGAGAGCAGTCTTTGCAGTAAACTCTGCCCACAACATGCACTACGTGAGAGCAGTCCTTAAGTCTCTCCACAAATACTTCTACAATCTTTTGAGTAAACTCTGTCCACAACATGCACTACGTGAGAGTAGTCTTTGCAGTCAGCTCTGCCCACAACATGCACTACGTAAGAGCAGACGTTGCAGAAAACGTTACCCACAACATGCACTATGTGAGAGCAGTCTTTGCAGTAAACTGGACAAACTTTTTTCCCTGAAAGCTAATAAAGTTTTAGGAAGATCTGGGGAGGGGCAGGTCCGGTCCCGGAGCATTTTAAACTTAACTTTTTTGGGTAGAAAGGGTTAAAATGGGGTATGCTGAGTTATAAAGCCACCTCATATGGTTCGGAATTAAAGAAGAAGAAGGTATGGGATGACCTGCAAGAAGAAGGTATAGTGGGAAACCATGATGATGATGTATGGCTCTCAATCCTTCAGGACTCAGGACTATTATGGCAGTATATAACAGCGAGCTAATGGAGTCAAAGATCGCAGCTGCGTCTTCTTTATTTCTGTTTTGTCTGAATCTAAAGCTGGGAGAGGAATGCCAAGGTGCAGCTGGAAGTGACAATGATACATTGACTATACGTCTAATGCAGGCCAGTCTCCTCACATATGGCCGTAATCCTCCCTCTTACTCTCCTCCTTTTTCTTCAGGGAAGCAGGCATGAACCTCCGGGAATTCACCTCGAACTCCCACAAGTTCAATACGCGACTGAGCACAGTGGAAAGAGGAAAACTGGAAGGGCAGAAAATCCTGGGCATTGCTTACGACTCAGGGAGTGGCACACTAGGAGTCGCTAAACCGGAGGACAAAGCTACGCACCCCTGCACCAAGAGGCGGATCCTATCCGCCTTTGCGGCCTACTTCAATCCTCTTTCCCTCACTCTGAGAGCCAAGATGTTGTTCCAAGTCATAGCCACGAGCGAGAGGCAGTTTGGTTGGGACGATGTGATTGACATCCCCAAACTGGTGGAATGTTGGGAAGAAGTGGCAGGGGAGCTTCGCCGACTCCCTGAGCTCAAGGTGGCCAGGAGAGTAGCATGGACTGAAGACATTGAGGTCAACCTGTTGGCCTTCGCAGATGCTAGCGATCGAGGACACGGTCTCTGCATCTACGTCCCCAGCCATAGGCCCGAGGAGGCGATCAAGTTTGTGCGACAATACGACGGAGAATGGTTCCTACCACCAGCTGACGTACGGCGGACTGTGTTCCCTCCTCTTCGCCAAGGCATCGCCCAACCCACCCAAACTACGAGACACCCCGAAAACCAAGCTTCTAGCACTAGAGAAGGCGGCCAGGGCCATGAAGATCGTAGTGAAGGAACTACTGATGAGTGTGTGCATTGCTGGTATTCATCTCTATACTGACTCCATGATCGCCCTTCATCAGTGTCACCAAGGTAAGGGGCCAACGGTCTACGCAACAAACCAGGTAAAAGCCATGCAGGAACTCCAAAAGAACCTCCACTTCACCATCCACCATGTGCCCACTGACCAGAACCCCACCGACATGGCCTCTCAAGGCTTGTCCTTCGAAGAGTTCAAGAGACCAAAACACTTCTGTCTCTGGTTCTATGGACCGAGTTGGTCACATGGACTCCCCGATGAACTAGAGCTTCCCACATACTGAGCTACAGGGAATTGTTTTCACGGGAATTGTATTGTCATATTTTTGTTCTAATAGGGCTCAACCATGGTGCGGGAATAATAAATAAGTAATTTCTGATTGATATATTCAACAAGCATAACACCTTTTTTAATTAAAAATTGACTGAAATTAACCATTTAAAAAAATTGAAAAAAATGGAATTTTCAATCTGGTCTCCGCTTTAACATGCACTGGGCACTGGCCGATTATTGGTTCAATTTTTATTCGGTCTTTTCCCGATCAATTTTCAATGAAAAATTGTTCTGACTTTTGCAAATAGCAATTATTTTATTTTCACTTCCTGCACCATGGCTGGGGCCATATTGGAACAAACTACTGCAAAAAAAGTAGCTACAATTCCCGTGAGAATAATTCCCTGCCAGCTCGGTACCTTGAACAGGAAGACGGAGGATCTCGAGGAATCTCGAGGAAATCTCACTTACGCTGGAAGAAGAGTCTGAAATCAACCAGATGGGCCCAAGCTACCACTGCCTCCTTCGAGGAGTAAAAGCAGATGGCTCAAGAACCAGCGGTGGAGGGGCCCTTTGGGTTCAAGGCCAACACTTCCTCCACCAATCCTTCAACTACCTCATCAACTCCACCATACAGGCGATGAGAGCTAGAAGATGTTTCCTTAAACAAGGCCCCCATCGCACAGGGGGGATTACCACCAAGGAACATGAAGCTGCGGGAGAGCCCAGCTGTGGGTTAGGCATCCGCAGCAACATTGCTTCCCAGAGAAACTGACAGCACTGGAAAATCCGGACATCCGAGCAGCAGCATGAACTTCCTCCTGTCAGACACTGGGCTGGTCCTTGCTGTGGAATGAGATTGGAGAGAATGCCCCTGTCATTCAACCCCCAACACCCCCTCTTGCTACCTGAACATGCATCCCTTCACTGCCATCCTCATTCTACACTACCACGGACTCATGGGCCACCTCAAGTCCCCAATCCCACATTGGCCCTATTTTGGCAGTGGTACTGGATCCCCAAATGACTAATACAGAGGTGACCGCTGACCTTAAAGCTTGTGCTTAGAGTGTTGAAGGCAAGAGGTGATGCCATTTGTGCCCCCATTTCTGCTTGATCCCATCCATTTGCTTTGAAAATATATGACATCATGAAGTTCATCACAATGGACATCAGGGCCCTTCGAGACATTTGCCTAATCATCCGGGACCCCTGAATCTCTCACATGACCCAAGGACAAAAGTACCAAGGCAAGGAAAAGAGACAGCTAGAAAAATGCTGGCTCCTACTGAGTCTACACCTGCGGAGTCATCCCCGGGAATCCTTTTGGCGATGCTATTCATGACTTGATGGGCAAACACATCCTACTTGCCCTACAGCGTATCACAAACAGGGCAGGTTTTCCCAAGGAAGTCCACCTGTGACAATGTGCTCTCACTCATCTGGGTGACATTGTCACTGGCGTGCATAACACAGTAGCAAGCTTCAGCCAGCTGGAGAGAGGCCATCACTCACTCTTCACCACCAATGGCACCCTTGCCGAGCACCATTCCCTTGGATACTAGTCGGGCAGGCATGGTCTCAGTGCTTGCTGCTCTACCAAGAAGGTACTGAAGAAACTCATGGGGAGAATGGCCAACTTTGAGGAAACCGAATTTGGACCCTTGGATGCAAGATGAAAAAGGCCATCCTCAACAATCTATCTATCTGCCTATGGTGATGTTCCAACCATGGCTCAATTTGCTCACTTTCCTCTACTCCCCAACCAACCTCCTAGTGCTACCAATGCCAGAAGTATTGCCTGGAGGACAAAGATGATCAACTCAGCGCCTCACCAGGACCCTCACCAAGCACGAGAAGCTTATGACACTATTTGGGACGCATTGACCAAAGAACTGAAGACATCCTCATCGCTGAACAGAAGCCATCACTTCAAACCAAACGAGTGCTACAGTATACCTAGTGAGGGGCGGAACTGGTGTGGTCTGACAAGGACAATGTCCCATGAAACAGCTACTAGCTCGGGTGCATCCTGAAATATGATTCCCATTCACTCCAACACATGCACACTCAGAAGGAGAGATCTCTTACTGCAGAGTACAATTCAACATGAGGGTGGAAAGGAGGTGGCACCATTCATCACGTCTTTGAGCGCCACATCCGCAACCTCATCTCCTCCACAAACCACTGCCGACCTCAGACATGCCCCCCTGCTGGCCCCCAGGAGGATATTGTACCCATGCCAGCACCAACCAACACCTCCTGAGACTGCCAGCCTGCCTTTGTCGCTTCC
>JASANA010001430.1:0-13352 GCA_030248095.1 Ptycholaimellus sp. GST1_10 | reverse complement strand
GCGAAGCTTCTGCTGGATAGCTGGCTGCTGTTGACGGGCAAAGATTGCAGCAGGCAGTGGTGAGTTCCAAAAACTGATCGGAGCCAATTTTCGAACTCGAGCAGCGAAGCTGAAGCGTTGACTGGAAGGCTGGTAGCTGCTGGCCGTGAAGATTGCAGCAGACAGCAGCGAGTTTGAAAACTGACCGGAGCCAATTTTGAAACTCTATCAGCAGACGCGAAGATTCCGTTGCTGGCTGGTAGCTGCAGGGAATTTCAGAATCCGTTCAAGGATAATGAAATTGCTGTCAACAATGCTTGCATAGATAGCAGGAAAACAACTTTTCAGTTAGTTTTTGATGCTCAAGCAGCAAAGTTGATCTTGTGCCGACGGAGACTGGGGCTGGTAGCATAGTGCTTTGAAAACTGACAAGAGCCAATTTTTCAAAGTCCAGCTGCGAAGTTGTTTTCAGAGCTGGTTGGCTGGCAGCAGTAGAGAATTTTCAAAATCCGTTCAAGGATAATGAAATTCTGTTGACGATGCTTTGACAATGGCATGAAAAGAAACTTTTCAGTTAATTTTCAATGCCCTGCAGCGAAGTCAAATCTGGTCTCAATCGTTGGCATAGAACAATTTCACAAAATCCATAAGGATAGAGTGAAATCATTGAAGCGGCTGGTAGTTGAAGAGGAACTTTTCAGTTCGCTTCTGGACCCGTCGCAGCAAAGTACGGTGGCACTGACGTTGGCTGACGTCATCGATGACGTTGGCTGATGTAGAGAGTTTTGCAATATCTGCTCAAGGATAGTATGAGACTCGGAGCTGCGATGTTGCTGATAAAGATCGGACATTGAAAATAGACACAAAGTCAATTTTCAATTCCTTGCAGCATAGTCGCAGGTGCCACCCGATCGGAGTTCTCAAGGCCGTCTCTGGCTGAGTGAAGTCTGGGCGCTGTAGGTGATTCTGTCTGGCAGCAAAGTGAAGGCCGGCATTGCAGGCTGTTCTCGATTCGCTGTCCTGTCCTGGTCTCGGTGGATCGGTGACTGGAGCCATTGACTCGAAAGCTGGCTGTTAGAAGGCGGCTCGATCAAAGGCTGGAGTCACCGAAAGGGCGCTGGAGGCGGAAGTTGGGCTGGGCATTGTAGAGGTGGTCGGTCATAGGGTACAGCTGAGCAACCTAGCTCTCTGTTCTACCAAACGCTGTGGTGAATTGCAGCAGTAACGTAGCGAGGGTCTCTTTCATTATCGCACCGAAGGAGGAAAAGTGGGGGGAATTGGGAGCAGGTTAAGGACAGAATGAATGCCGGCACGGCTCGGCCCGCCGCACCAGCTCAAGGTCAACGAAACTGGCTAGGGAAACGTCACATCATCATTTTTTTCACTTCGTCGATTGCTTGAAAATCACACATCACATCAATATGAACCAGATCAAGAAACTTTGATTGATTATGCACTGTTCCACCCCCACGTGTTCCACCACACCATGTCTTATTTATCTATGACTGAGTTTTCCGTCCATTTCCCCCTTACTATGTAGGCGCCAATGCCTGCTGCTAAGCTCCAAATGTCCAAAGAAAGCCCAGTGACCACTCGTGCCAATCTTTCAGTCTGATGTGTTCCAGCCTCTACTGCTTTTCCCACCTGTTGGCGTAAAATCTAGAGAGAATTATTCCTTGGATCACCCTGTACTGATGTGACCTGTTCATCTTGGGGGGGGGGGGGGGGGGGGGGGGTGTGGCCTTTGGGGAGTTAGATTTCTAAGGCAGAAAAATTAGATTTCCAGAAAAATGTTTGTGAACTGATCCTCATATATATATATATGCATATATATATATGTATATATATATATACATATATATACGGATTGGGCCAACCTTTTTTCCTGAAAGATAGTAATATAATAGGATGATCTGGAGGGGTAGACCAAGAATCTGGGCCATTGAAACATTACGTTTTTGGGTATAAATGTTGAAAATTGGTGTTTGCTAAAAAGGGCGAATTATCAACGGATTTGAAAACAGATTTTTCCCTGAAAGCTAGAAAAATTTTAGAAAGACCTCGAGGGGTGGAACCGGTCCCGGGTATGTTGAAACATTATTGTTTGGGTATAAATATTGAAAATTGGGGTTGTCTATAAAAGCGAATTCTCAACGGATTCGGACAAACATTTTTTTACTGAAAGATAATAAAATTTTAGGAAGATCCGGAGGGGTGGGACCAGTCCCGAGCCTTTTGAAACTTTAATTTTTTTGGGTAGAAATGTTAAAAAGTGGTGTTTGTTAAGAAGGGTGATTTCTCAACGGATTTGGACAAAGTTTTTATGCTGAAAGGCTAAAGGTAATAAGGTTTTAGGAAAATCTGGAGTGTAGACTTGTGAAAATCCTGTTTTGTGGGAGGTTTAAATCCGCGGTCACCTATTGCGCTTTGCACCATATACTTGTTTGATCAAACTTTGTCACAAGTTAGCCCTAATTATCCATTAAATTGTCTTAAAACGGCAGCCATACAATGATTTTTGAGTCCGTGGCAATCAAAATTGTAAAAGTACTCTATTTCGGAAATTAACCCCTATGCTTAAACATATGGTTTGTACAACATTTTCAAAACAATGCTGTGAGCTCAATAATGAATATTTTTACACAAGGTTATATGGGCACAGTGTCTCCTATTGGGAGTAACTCTGTGCCAGTTTTCATCGTTTTTGATTAAACTGTCATGAGCTTATTGCTGGTAAATCAAAATCGGACGAAGACTTCGTACCCTCCCCGGTACTGACCAGACCAACATCCATGTTAGCCACACGCAATCCAAGTTCATCATCCTCTTCTGGGGTATTCGAGTGAATGCTGCAGAGAACCAGCTTTGCGTTTTGGATGCAGAAGTATCTCAATTGAGCAATCGCTACATCAGTGGTCGTCTCATGTTCTTTATGCAGAATAGTGTTCCTGCCCTCACTGATAAGATGAGAAGGAGCCGGTTCACCAACCACAGCATCGAAATCATCAGCCCTTAAGAATGGCCCCACTCAAGCCCAGACCTGACTCCTTGCGGCTCTATCCTTGAGGCTACCTCGAGTCCAAGAGGAGTCCCACAAATCCCTCCAATACCTCACCAGCGCCCTCAAGCGAGAATGGAAATAGCTGACCATTGATGTCCTCCAAAAGGATTGCCAGTCTGTCCATATATATGTGTCCCTGTCGCGCTCGTACTCCGCGGTTTTTCAACCAAATTGGCTTATTTTTTGCATGAAAGTCCATCTGGGTGGTGGCTCGGGACCATTTTTTACGCTTGGCGTAATTTTACGTTTTTCGCCCAAAACCTAATAGAAAAAATAGAAAAAATAGAATAGAAAATACCCAAAATAGAAAAAATCATAATTCATTAGTTTTTCAACGAAATCGGCTGAAATTTTGCAAGAAGGTCCACCTTGCTGGTGGCTTGGGACTTTTATTAGGGTTTTGCGGAATTTTTGGGTCTTTCCCAAAATTTAGAATTTTGATCTTTTAAAACAGAAAAAATCGCAAATCCCTGGTTTTTCCACGAAATTGGCTGAAATTTTGCATGAATGTCCGCCTTTATGGTGGCTTGGGCCCTTTATTGGGGGTTTTCGAAATTTTTGGGTTTCCCCCTGAAACTTAGAACTTTGATGTTTCAAAATAGAAAAACCATAACTCACTTGTTTTTAGACGAAATTGACAATAAATAAATCTGCAATTAGTAAAATTTGCTCATTTAGCTTGACAATATTGCTTGGGACAGAGGCCGCGCATCTTGGCAACAGCCAAGAATACATTGTTCCAAATGCATTCTTGTTAGTCAGTTTTATTGCTGAGAAAATTGTTGCTTACTTCATCCTTGAGCGCATTCAGCTTATTGCTTATAGCTTACGGGTATAATTGGATTGTTATTGCTGAGCAAATTTTCACTCACTTAGTAATAATACAGAATTAATAATAAAATAGCCTAAGTAAAATGCAAAGATGCATTGAAGATTAAACAATACCTTCGACAATTACATGACTTGTTTATTAGATAATCATTCTAATTAATTTATTTGGAATTTTGTTTTACTAGATAAAGAATGCATAATTAAATATTAATGATAGATACTATTTAAATTAGATAAACTGTTATTGAACAAAAACTAAAAAACTTAATTAGTGTGAAGAAATGAGAAATGTGTTTAGCAATATATTTGTGCAAAAGGGACTTATTTAATTAGTTCAATGTTTTGAGTGCGGTTTTGATAGTCGATGGTTGTCAGTGGAAGGATTTCATTTGGTACAAAACGCCTGGTGTCATGGAGTCGTTGCTCTAACATCGGACATTATTTGGTGGGTAAAATATTCCTAACCAAGCTTCATCTTGAGGTTCTTTTACATTGTTCCCATTTTCAATCCCAAGTAGATGTTTTGCAATTGTATCGATTGTCAAGGCTTCCGTAACAAGTATAATGGAACTACTGATGCACTGATGACATAGAGTGAAATAAGATCTGCTTTGAAAATGCGATCATTCGATTGAGGCATTTTAAGAAGGTCAATTTTGTTCATGGTCTTGTATGATGGGTTTATGTTCAATCCAATATTAGTCAAAGACTTTGGAGTTACGAATTCCAACTTCTGCCTATCCATACCACTGTAAACTGAAAACAAGCTTGGTTCTACATTTATCAACGGTAAAGGGTTTTCTTGTCCTGCTAATCGGTGAGCTATTGCACCTGATGTTTGTAATGAACTTAATGATGGAGAACTGTAAATTGGGGTCGCATGATGTATGCCCCGGTACTTTAGTCCACATCCTACTAGCTGAAATTGTATAGTTCCCATGACTGTTATAGGAGGATCAGGTAGGAAAGAAACCAGACCACATTTGCGGCCAGGTAACTGAAGCAACGAATTAACATCAGATTGATAATAGTTGTGTGGATCATTGTGAATATACCCATGATCAAGATAGGTATTAGGTAAAATGCGATTAGCGCGTTCAGCATTGCGACTTAAATATCGAGATTTGTGCTGATTATCTGTATTGCTGTAAAATTTTGAATCAGGGCTGCTCGCAAAACATGCACGTGTACATGAACCGACAGAAGATGTCATTGCAAGGGATAATACTACTGTGCTACGTTTAATGCCATCACAGAGAACTAGAGGGTTAGCGGTGGTTTAATAATTTAAATATGCAGACGCAAGAAGTATATCTAATTTCAGAAGTGATTTTATGTTGACGCGTCGTTTGAGCTGAAAATAAGCTTTTGCGATGCGGTTTTTTGCTCTAAAGTTGCGAACAAACAGCCTCAAACGAAAATAACGCAAGCTTGGCCCCAAATTAAAGTGGAACTGAGCTGCATGCTCTGAAGCACACCGCACCTTTTTCAAACTTAACGTTATTTTATTACAAACTTAAATGTTTCAAGCATTAACTACATAACGCAATTATGATAACATTATAACACAGCCAGAAGCTGATTTAAGCCATTGAAATCTTTATATAGCCAAGCCAATCAATGTAAATTCTAAAGTAGCTCACTGAATCCTGAAGCAGGCCAAATAAGACAGCATGGGCGTTTTCACAGAACAGCAGCTATACATTGTCATCAAAAATGGAGGTGAGGGAAATTGCAAATGGAAGGCAAAAGAGAGGATAAACGACTTCAAATGTCGCACGCCTCACCATTTTTTTTCAATGCTGAGCTCATTTCAATTCAATAACACAAACATGTTATAACAAAAATGTCCAGCTTCCCATAATTTACTTTTTCTTATTTTATAGTTTTTGATTGTTTATCTCTTTATTGCTTTCTGATAGTTGGGCGATAATGGAAGGAATGAAATTTTTTGAGCTTTTGATTCCTTGGCCCAATCTAGCATCATCTCTGCCCTAAGAGAGAAATGAGTGCCACCTAACCTTGTAAACATCATAGAAAGATGTCTTGCTGGGCGCTGTTTTCGAGTAAAAGTGGGCCAATAGTAGAGTGAATTGAAGGCCGTGCCTTCGGGCGCGCCACAGGGCAGCTGCTTAGGCCCATGTCTCTACATTCTCACAACTGCGGAACCCATATTCAGGCCTACGCTGACGATACACTCTTTGTCCGGGCTATCTCCTCTGAGGTGGATGTTCGCCTGCTTGGCGAGGACCTGGAACTTCTCCTGTCGAACTCACCAGCCTCGGCCTTCACCTGCATCCTGGCAAGACACAGCTCCTCGTATACAGCCTCTATCCAGCATCCAGTCACCTCCCTGTCTCACTCCAATTTGGCTGAGTCACAGTGTCAGAGTCGAAGACTCTCAAGTACCTGAGCGTTCTGCTGGACAGCCTATTGTCCTATGCCCCTCACTGGCGACGGATCTGCGGCTCTGCTAGAGGGACACAGGCTGACATCTGCCGCCTTTTAGCCTATCATCCAAAAGCGGTGCGCCTTGCTCTAGTCCAAAAAGTTGGAGGCCTCATCCTGCACTCACTACCCTACTGTCCCCCTCTACAGCGACATCAGCAGACCAAGTCAGGAGTCTATTTGGGCGGCATGCTCGAGTCGTTCTGCAGGTATGGAGTTCCAGCCGTGCGGAAGTCCTAACATGGGCTCACCTGTCATCCTACGACTGGATCATATTCACCCAATCCTTCCTCTACATCTGACGCTGCCTGACACAAGGGCATGGGGCCTGGCTAGAAGAAGAAGAAGAACCACCTCCTGCTCCTACTCATCACCACCACACCAGGGCAGCGTTACGTTAATTTCCCAGCTACCATCAATCAACTTTTGGCGGTTAAAAAGTTGGACTACAATCGTGACAGATTATCTCGCTTGCAGCCGATTTGACTCCGGATCCTCTGGAACAACATTCCCTGGAGCAGTGCTGGATACAAAAACCCCGCGGGCTGAGCTGAGCAGCGAGTGAGCAGAGAGGTGTGCGACCTATCTCCTCTACGATAAGATCAACCCTGCTCTTCTTTAAAAAAATTGCCATGTGACTTTTTCTTGGCCCTTTTTCTCCTCCCCGCGATCTTATGCTTGCCTTATCAGCCAACTTGCGTTTCTGGCATAAAAACAATGTACTGACATAAACAATTAGAAGATGTACAATCTTAACATTATAGAAAATCTTAACATTTTAGTAAATCTTCAACAACATTGTGGTGCATTACAGCGGGAACGTAGCGAGGATCTCTTTAGTCGTGCACCGAAGGGAGAAAGAGGAGGAGGACAGGGGCAGGTTTATAGACAGAATGAACTGGGCACCGCTCTGCCCGCCGCATCGACTCAAGGTCAACGAAACTGGCTTGGGAAACACCACAGCGCACCTGCGGGCGGCCAAGAAGAGGTGGAAAGGAATCACACCAATATCTCAGGCAGGTGGAATAATGGGACCTCGGAACTAAGCTACAAGCAGTACGACACTACTAGGGAGGGGGAAATCATCGCCTGCTCGGAATAGTAGCGTGATGGCTATAGTCCATCGTAGGTGAGTACGAGCAGGATCCGGCATCGCCTTCGGTCGTAGAGCAGTGTGGGTAGAGGAGGAAGCAGAAGTCGCTCATGCAGGAGTCGGTGGTAGATGAGGTGGCAGCTTCCACGGATATGGAACTATCGTCTAAGCTTGCCCACAACATGCACTACGTGAGAACAGTCTTTGGAACTGCTCTGCCCACAACATACACTACGTGAGAACAGTCTTTGGAGCTGAGGTGCCCACAACATGCACTACGTGAGAGCAGTCTTTGCAGATGCTCTGCCCACAACACGCACTACGTGAGAGCAGTCTTTGGAGCTGCTCTGCCCACAACATCCACTACGTGAGAGCAGTTTTTGGAGCTGATCTGCCCACAACATGCACTACGTGAGAACAGTCTTTGGAACTGCTCTGCCCACAACATGCACTACGTGAGAGCAGTCTTTGGAGCTGAGGTGCCCACAACATGCACTACGTGAGAGCAGTCTTTGGAGCTGATCTTCCCACAACATGCACTACGTGAGAGCAGTCTTTGGAGCTGAGGTGCCCACAACATGCACTACGTGAGAGCAGTCTTTGGAGCTGCTCTGCCCACAACATGCACTACGTGAGAGCAGTCTTTGGAGCTGATCTGCCCACAACATGCACTACGTGAGAGCAGTCTTTGGAGCTGCTCTGCCCACAACATGCACTACGTGAGAGCAGTCTTTGGAGCTGCTCTGCCCACAACATGCACTACGTGAGAAGAGTTTTTGCAGTTGATCTACCCACAACATGCACTACGTGAGAGCTGTCTTTGCAGCTGATCCGCCCACAACATGCACTACGTGAGAGAATTCTTTGCAGCTGATCTGCGAACAACATGCAATACGTGAGAGCTGTCTTTGCAGCTTCTCAGCGCACAACATGCACTACGTAAGAGCAGTCTTTGCAACTGCTCTGCCCACAACATGCACTACGTGAGAGCAGTCTTTGGAGCTGATCTGCCCACCACATGCACTAAGTGAGAGCAGTCTATATAGATATTCTGCCCACAACATGCACTACATGAGAGCAGTCTTTGCAGCTGCTCTGCCCACAACATGCACTACGTGAGAGCAGTCTTTGCAGCTGCTCTGCCCACAACATGCACTACGTGAGAGCAGTCTTTGCAGCTGATCTGCCCACAACATGCACTACGTGAGAGCAGTCTTTGCAGCTGATCTGCCCACAACATGCACTACGTGAGAGCAGTCTTTGCAGCTGATCTGCCCACAACATGCACTACGTGAGAGCAGTCTTTGCAGCTGCTCTGCCCACAACATGCACTACGTGAGAGCAGTCTTTGCAGCTGATCTGCCCACAACATGCACTACGTGAGAGCAGTCTTTGCAGCTGATCTGCCCACAACATGCACTACGTGAGAGCAGTCTTTGCAGCTGATCTGCCCACAACATGCACTACGTGAGAGCAGTCTTTGCAGCTGCTCTGACCACAACATGCACTACGTGAGAGCAGTCTTTGCAGCTGATCTGACCACAACATGCACTACGTGAGAGCAGTCTTTGCAGCTGATCTGCCCACAACATGCACTACGTGAGAGCAGTCTTTGCAGCTGATCTGCCCACAACATGCACTACGTGAGAGCAGTCTTTGCAGCTGATCTGCCCACAACATGCACTACGTGAGAGCAGTCTTTGCAGCTGATCTGCCCACAACATGCACTACGTGAGAGCAGTCTTTGCAGCTGCTCTGCCCACAACATGCACTACGTGAGAGCAGTCTTTGCAGCTGATCTGTCCACAACATGCACTACGTGAGAGCAGTCTTTGCAGCTGATCTGCCCACAACATGCACTACGTTAGAGCAGTCTTTGCAACTGCTCTGCCCACAACATGCACTACGTCAGAGCATTCTTTGTAACTGATATTCCCACAACATGCATTACGTGAGAGCAGTTTTGGCAGCTGATCTGCCCACAACATGCACTACGTGAGAGAAGTTTTTGCAGCTGATCTGCCCACAACATGCACTACGTGTGAGCATTCTTTGCAGCTGATCTGCCCACACCATGCACTACGTGAGAGGATTCTTTGTAGCTGCTATGTCCACACCATGCACTACGTGAGAGCGGTCTTTGCATCTGCTCTGCCCACAACATGCACTACGTGAGATCAGTCTTTGCATCAGATCTGCCCACAACATGCACTACGTGAGAGCAGTCTTTGCAGCTGATCTGCCCACAACATGCACTACGTGAGATCAGTCTTTGCAGCTGATCTGCCCACAATATGCACTACGTGAGATCAGTCTTTGCAGCTGTTCTGCCCACTATATGCACTACGTGAGAGCAGTCTTTGCAGCTGTTCTGCCCACAACATGCACTACGTGAGAGCAGTCTTTGCAGCTGATCTGCCCACAACATGGACTACGTGAGATCAGTCTTTGCAGCTGATCTGCCCACAATATGCACTACGTGAGAGCAGTCTTTGCAGCTGATCTGCCCACAACATGCACTACGTGAGTGCAATCTTTGCAGCTGATCTGCCCACAACATGCACTACGTGAGAGCAGCCTTTGCAGCTGATCTGCCCACAACATGCACTACGTGAGAACAGTCTTTGCAGCTGATCTGCCCACAACATGCACTACGTGAGAGCAGTCTTTGCAGCTGATCTGCCCACAACATGCACTACGTGAGAGCAGTCTTTGCAGCTGATCTGCCCACAACATGCATTACGTGAGAGCAGTCTTTGCAGCTGCTTTGTCCCTAGCTTGCACTACGTGAGAGAAGTTTTGGCAGCTGATCTGCCCACAACATGCACTACGTGAGAGAAGTTTTTGCAGCTGATCTGCCCACAACATGCACTACGTGAGGACAGTTTTGGCAGCTGATCTGCCCACAACATGCACTACGTGAGAGCAGTCTTTGCAGCTGATCTGCCCACAACATGCACTACGTGAGAGCAGTCTTTGCAGCTGATCAGCCCACAACATGCACTACGTGAGAGCAGTCTTTGCAGCTGATCAGCCCACAACATGCACTACGTGAGAGCAGCCTTTGCAGCTGATCTGCCCACAACATGCACTACGTGAGAGCAGTCTTTGCAGCTGATCAGCCCACAACATGCACTACGTGAGAGCAGCCTTTGCAGCTGATCTGCCCACAACATGCACTACGTGAGAGCAGTCTTTGCAGCTGATCTGCCCACAACATGCACTACGTGAGAGCAGTCTTTGCAGCTGATCAGCCCACAACATGCACTACGTGAGAGCAGCCTTTGCAGCTGATCTGCCCACAACATGCACTACGTGAGAGCAGTCTTTGCAGCTGATCAGCCCACAACATGCACTACGTGAGAGCAGTCTTTGCAGCTGATCTGCCCACAACATGCACTACGTGAGAGCAGTCTTTGCAGCTGATCTGCCCACAACATGCACTACGTGAGAGCAGTCTTTGCAGCTGATCTGCCCACAACATGCACTACGTGAGAGCAGTCTTTGCACCCGCTCTTCCCACAACATGCACTACGTGAGAGCAGTCTTTGCAGATGATCTGCCCACAACATGCACTACGTGAGAGCAGTCTTTGCAGATGATCTGCCCACAACATGCACTACGTGAGAGCAGTCTTTGCAGATGATCTGCCCACAACATGCACTACGTGAGAGCAGTCTTTGCAGATGATCTGCCCACAACATGCACTATGTGAGAGCAGCCGTTGCAGCTGATCTGCCCACAACATGCACTAAATGAGAGCAGTCTTTGCATCTGATTTTCCCACCACATGCACTAGGTGAAATCAGTCTTTGTAGCTGCTCTGCCCACAACATGCACTACTGAAAGCAGTCTTTACAGCTGCTCTGACCATAACAAGCACTACGTAAGAGCTGTCTTTGCAGCTGAAATGCCCACAACATACACTACGTGGAAGCAGTCTTTGCAGCTGACCCGCTCACAACTTGCACTTCGTGAGAATAGTCTTTGCAGCAGATCTACCCACAACGTGCACTACCTGAGAGCAGTCTTTGGAGCTGATCTGCCCACAACATGCACTACGTGAGAGCAGTCTTTGGAGCTGCTCTGCCCACAACATGCACTACGTGAGAGCAGTCTTTGGAGCTGCTCTGCCCACAACATGCACTACGTGAGAGCAGTCTTTGGAGCTGCTCTGCCCACAACATGCACTACGTGAGAGCAGTCTTTGGAGCTGCTCTGCCCACAACATGCACTACGTGAGAGCAGTCTTTGCAGATGCTCTGCCCACTATAATTTTGAACATGCACTACGTGAGAGCAGTCTTTGCAGCTGATCAGCCCACAACATGCACTACATGAGAGCAGCATTTGCAGCTGATCTGCCCACAACATGCACTACGTGAGAGCAGTCTTTGAAGCTACTTTGCCCACAACATGCACTACGTGAGAGCAGTCTGTGGAGCTGCTAATAAAGTCTTCTCTCCGTCTATCCACCAAGGATGGAAGAGAACGACAACCAGAGAGCAGGGCTGCGCCTGCTATCCTCTGGTGCTGTGTGTACCCAAGAGACGCCATCCCTGCGCTGTACGCGGAGCAGCCCTCCCACGCTGCCTAGACGCTCAAACAGAACGACATCACTCGCGCAAGCTTCATCGTGCGAAATCATCAAAATTTTTGAATTATTTGGTTTGTAAAAATTTTGAAACATTGAAGAGACCAAGTTGACGGAAGCCTCCAAGGAGGCGTGCGCTGGGCCAACCTTGCAAGCGGCGACGAATGCAGAGCTGTTGGCCGCCAAGTGCCTGGCGCTCCACCTCCAGCTCCTCATAGCCACCAACAACAGCTTCGACATCCACCCTCAAGAGCTTGCGATGGCTCCTTTCACAAGTGAATGTTGCAAAAGACCCAACTGTTAGCCTACTCTGGACCTGGAACTTATGGTCAATTCAGAAAAGCTTGAAGGGCGGAATGACGGAGGCACAAATGGATGAGTGCTGCGAACGATGGGGCTTCAACCTGTTTGACATGGTGGACAAGTGCGGGAAGTCCGACTCCGACGTCATCACCACCATCATCGCCGCCGAGGCAACCGAGCTCCCGGTCCAGAAGGCCGTCAAGCTCCTACGAGGACGATGCCCTCACAATCGATGGGGACAAAGGCCTCGTCGTCCACGTGCCCTGGGGGACCGGCACCAAAAAAAACTAAAAAAAAGATCCGCTGACCCGCCCCGTCACCGACCTCCTCTACACCTTCGAGGCCGTCCACCTGCAGCCCCGCGTCCGCCCAGAGGACTCCGAGGACTCCGTCACTAGAAGAGTCAGAGGGGCCTTCCCCAAAGCCCCAGCGCCAACCAAAGCCAAGGCCGCAGCAGCCGAAAGAAGAGAATATGGATGAAGGAGAGACGTCCTCAGCGGCGCCCCCGGGTTTGGAGCCGCCCTCGTCCATGGCAACCAGGACAGCGTCCGCCTATGCCAAGCTCGGCTCCAGCAACTCCGCCAAGGCCTACGCGGACTACAAGATTGAAAGCCAGTTTGGCGCCTCCAACTACCCCAACCTCACCGATCATCCCACAGTCGCCGCAAAGCCTGGATGCTCCAACCCTGCCAACCCCAACACCTACAGCGAAGCAACCATGTTGCACCCCATCGATGCCGTCCTCATCAAGCGCAACTTCCAGCAGCTACCTGCAGGCCTCAAGATCAACTTCAGCACTGAGGCCCTGGACGAAATAAGAGCGATCGTGTCCACGTTGCCGGGCCAGGCCTGACAGAAAATGGGATGAAACATGCCTCGCCTTGCTGGAATGCATGCAGCTGGTCTGCGACTGGATCATGGCGCAGTTCCCAACGGAAACCCAGTCAGCCACTCCTGGTCGGGCTGGGAATCTTCATGCAAGACTGGATGGGCTACAACAAGTTCAGGGCGGCAAAACTTGCCACCAGCTACACCACCATCCAC